>JAQGBB010000512.1:0-18616 GCA_034691745.1 Prismatolaimus dolichurus
CCCAGAGGACGCCGACGGGTATAAAAAAGCACGCGCAGATTTTTCGCCCCCACTTCTCTCTCGCAGCAAAAATCGTCTTTGCCGAAAATGTTCCACTCGCCGAGTCCTACGGAGTGTCGCAGTCGCGTGGGCAGCTTGACGGATCATCTCTACGGCGGTCGTTCGCGGTCCGGAAGTCTGACGGAAACGGCGCTTCCATCGGTCTTAATGCAGAATGTGCCACGCCGAAAATCGGTCCATTTTTCGACCCCGCTAGTGACGGACGTTCAAGAGATTCCCGATTCATCGAGCATGCAACGACCGCTCACGATCGATACCAAATACTTTTCCGCCGATCGAGGATGGGTCGAGGTAACTATTCTATCCGTAAAACTTCAAATTTTGACCTCCTTTTGCTTGAAAATTTTCTGAAACTGAAAATTTTGATGCAAAAAATGAGAATAATTTATTTCTAGAAAAAATGTTTGACAATGAATTGGAATTCAGTCAAAGTCATTTGTTTTAAAATACTTTTTTATCATTTTGTTTCTTGAGATTTTTTCACAAATTTATCTACTAAATGTTATTCAACATTTTTTGCAGGTGAATAATCAGGGGAAGGAGGTCCTCTTACACGACTATCACTCTCCGCAAGCGGTTCCTTCGTTCGGCTTTATCGGTCTTCTGAAAGTGGCCGACGGTTACACTGCCGAACGACCGAAAATGTATGTCCGACAGAGCTCGGTCGATCGCTCCATGCCGATCAGCGTTCGTTCGTACGTTGGACTGCGCAGGAACTGTAGCTCGCATATGTTGCGCGTCGACAATTAGCTCGAAATTTTTGAGCAAAAACAGTTTGCCGCTTTCATTGTGAATAGTGTATAATTATAGTTTACTGCAGCTTATAAACTTCTTCCGGTGTTGACACAGGTTAAACGATTGTTTTCCCCCACCTTTTGTCCGTCCGGTCTCTTCTGGAAAGAGAAAATGTCCTGTCTTTTCGTATTTTTGTGTCGCAAACTTTAACTTTACGTGCAAGTGAGCTGCTTCCGGTGCAACACGGGCGTAGAGTCAAAGTGCGTGTCTGTGTCATTACCGTAAGTGAAATAAAATTGTCTTTTCACGGCTTGGAGGCTTGGAATTTATTTAATACAGTGATTCTCAGAAATACATTACTGGAAAGACAGAATGACCCGTCATATAGTAGTGTAAAAAGTAGCCAATCATTATAGACTCAAATAAATGTTCAACTTTCATTGTAAACGATTTACAATACAAAATAAACTCGCAGACCCACGCGATAAATCGCGCATAACCCTTTTGTACATTGTAGCAACAGCATAGTATCAAGGTATGCGTATCTACCAACCGTAGCATGTTCGAGAAAATATCCCAAAGTTCGTGGCACGTTCGAGCGAAAAACCATCGATGCCAATTTTTCTTATGCCACTTTTTCTCGAAATTTCGGGAAGTGTCCCATGGACACAATACACCTATGCTTATGGACTACTTACACGTAAACATACGGTATATCCCTCCATGGAAAGGCACACACGCACGCACAGATCCACGCACACGTGACATTCTGCTTCACTGTGAGCGCTGAGATTGCATACAAGAGTAATAAATGGCGCAGAATGGCGGATTTTGCACAACAATTCCCTAAATGGGGCATAATTTGAAATGTTTTATGCAAATGTTATGCCAAGTTCGCTATTCTGTGCCATTTATGACCCTTTTGTGCAATCTCAGGGCCTACAGTGTTTATATAAGTAGTAAGGATTTTAGAAAAATGAGAATGATAAATGGCAAAAATAACACTAATCTGTAGAATGCTTGAAATTTTTTGCATTTAGTTTTATAGTAATATTTTAAAAGCTACCGTAAATAAAATCGAGAAAATTGAATAAAGCTCGCAAATAATAAGGTTTTAATAATTATAGTAAACGTTGAATTATGATAAATTTTATAACAATATTTTAGATGAACGTTTTATGCACTAAAGTATACACGATGAACGATAGCAGTGATGAAATAAAATTCTACTTATGCACGTCAACTTCTGGCGTCCACTGCTTCGAGGTAAGCAGTTTGCGCGAACAAATCTCGCCTACGACACAGAGCAACGCCACTCCTACTCCAAACAGCATCAAGAGAAAAATGCCACCGGCAACTTCTAGATTTATCGTGTACGATACCTGCCGATTATTGATCTGGCTGCACTCATTGATAAGGTTGTAGGCTTGTCTCAGCGCCAAAATTGCCGAGGGCCTAAATTCGACCACCAGCGCGGAGAGCTCCCGATAGAACTCGACCTGTTTCTTGTTCACAATGAACGCGAACATTTGTCGCGGAAAGTCCTTATCGATTACTTTCGTTAGCTCAACGCACAGACGATTATCGATCGTGAGACGGGCGAACATACCAAACTCGTCGTGGAACACGGCGTGGTCGTCGGCGAGGAGTCGCTTGCCTATAGCCGCCGGCTCTGATATGGCAACGACGGGATGCGTGCTGAGGGCGCTTTTCATGGCTCGAAACGAGGAGCTTAGCGAGCTATTGATGTCCACATGGTACATGCCGTCGGCCGCTGAGTCGATCATGTAAAAGTCGCCACGCTCAATTTGAGGCGCGAGCTCGCCGGTACTTGCGAAACGTGCTTGCGGAACGGATGGTCGCAAAAGAAATACGGCGATTGTGTTTGAGTAGATCGAAAGCAGGATGTAGCATGAGAAGCTCCAGATAAGAAGTACGAAAATCAGTCTCGATTTTCTAAAATGAATTTGGGCTGATGAAACTTTCACAAATTCAGAATCTTTGAAAATTAAAAGTAAAATAAAGCTTAAACAAACTAAGCTTAATAAAAGATTAAAATGTAAAAAAAAACAAGAAATTCAAAAAGTAAACCAAAGTATTGATAAAAAATCTCAATTTAGCTTGAAAGGTAAAATGTGTCAAAGAAAAAGAAATTGAAAATTTTTCTTAAAATTTAAATTAAGTTCAAAATTGAGAATTTCTGAAATTTAAAAAGTTAGTTTAAAAATTAAAATTTAGCTAAAACGTGCAGTGCCTTTTCAATTTCAAAAAGCTGTAAAATTGTTACGCAGTTAGAAATCAAGAAATTTTAACTAAATCTTTATTTACAAATGTAAGAAGAAATTAGCTACAAATTTAAGCTAAAATTTGGCACCTTGACAAAATTTTACTACTAAACTGACTAAGATTGTTTACTTACCTGCTTGTTTGTGTTCTGGTCAGAATCGAATCTTCAAAACAATTCGAGGCGAAGCAAATAAACGAGCTCCACAACCCATCGGAAACATCGTGAAAGCACGTTAGCCAACTTCCGGTGGCGCGATTCACATATGCCTCCAGAGCGCACGCAAAGGCACAAGCAAACAGAGTGGCGATCATGGCCCACCAGATCATGGGATCGAACGGTTTTACCGTCGAGCGTAGATGCGACAAGAAGCTGTGATTATCCTCGTAGAGGACAGCTTGATGCAAAACAAAGCCGTGCTCAGCGGCGTATATGGGCGCTGTAAAAAGGATGTTTTTGAGGAGTCTCTCGGGTCGAATGAAGAACTCCTTCACGGCAACGTCGACAGTCCCATTTGAAACCATATCGACGTGTTCGCTGGCGCCTTTGACGTCAACGCCCCAGGTGTACTCCCGGACGTCGAAGCGGAGCCGAGGATTTCGACCAATCATTACCCGAAGGAGAAAAGCGAAAACTTCAACGGCGATGCCAGGCCCGTGGACACCACAGAGCTTGCGACCGGAGGGAACATTTTTGCGCCGAAGCACGTCGACGTCGCGGCAATCGAGCGATGCTCGGGATGCATTCGGGATGAGGAAACAGGTAGCGAAATTGTGGAAAAAATCCGCTCCGCATGGATAGATCGATGGAGGTCGTAGATAGTCGCGGGAAAGACCTAAGCGGATCACCGAGTTTGAGGATCGAAAATCAAGCATTGCCCATTCAGTGCCTGCACCAGGCCTGATCTGCACAGCTGCTGCTTATCCGAGGTGTCAAACTTAACCCAGCTTTTTTTTAAGATTAAAAATCAAAAACTGATAACTGATACATAATGTCTTTTTGGAGCCATCCATATATTACCTATAAAGAATAAAATTTTAGACCCTTGATTTAGAACGTAAAAATTATATAGATGATCGTTTGCATTTTTATGCATGTATGTTTGTACTCAGCTTGTCGCCTCCCTACTTCGTTACGCAATATATGAACTACCCTGCACACGTCTGCCGCTGCAATGAGACCTTTATGTAACACTGTAATTCGCAAACAATAAATTCGTGCTGTCACGCATAGAAGAAAGCGGAGCTCAAACGAGGTTGGTCCAATTTCCGGACCAAACTGGTGCACCCCGGGCATCCACGGCGTGAGATGATCGAATATTCCTGCAAACTCGAGCAAAATTGTTAACATAAAATTAAATTTTTAAATCAAAATGACGTGGGAAAAATTCGGAAAACTTGAAATATACATACAATTGAAGCCTCGATCGCCCTCAGCCAGATCAGTAAAAGTGACTAATTTCGAAATTGTATCACTGATAATTTGCTCAAATATTACAACTTGTTGTAAATCTTCATTTCCCGGCGATTTTCGAAACAATCGTCACAAGTCGAGTCTGAATGTCCGCGCAATCTTCAAAAAATTTCATAGCTCCTTTTCCATGACAAATAGATCAAAGTAGCGACTCATCGACGTTAACAATCGAGACATTTAGAAAAGCAACCTGTTCATGTGCTGCCTGCTTCCAATCGCAAAGCTTTCGCGCCAAAAGCTCGCAAAGCATCCAAAGCAACGCTAGCACAATGCCAAATACAAGCAGAAGAAAGATACCACAAGCTTCATCTAAGCTCATCGTATATGACGTCAGCCGTTCATCAAGAACGCTACATTCATCGACAAGATTGTAGACCTCCAGAAGAGCGTGAATCGCCGATGCTCGATAGTTTGAGATCACCGACGAGAGATGACGATGAAACGCCACTTGTTGGGAGTTAACGATGAAAGAGAGAAACTGCGTGGGAAAATCTTTGTCGATTACCTTCGAAAGTTCAACGCAGAGACGTCGATCGATCGTGAGACGTGCGAACATGCCAAACTCGTCGTGAAGAACGGCGCGCCGATCGGTCAAGAGCCGCTCGCCGATAGCCGTAGGGTCTGATAGGGCGATGGCGGGCGTTTGGCTTAGGGCTTTTTTCATCGCTTTGAGCGAAGGACTTTGCGAGCTATTTACGTCCACGTAGTAGACTCCGTCAGTCGCAGCGTCGAAGAGGTAAAAGTTACCGAGCTCAATTTGAGCCGCTAGCTCGCCGGTGCTCGTGAAGCGTGCCCGCGGGACGTCAGGTCGCAGAAGGAATACGGCAATTGTGTTTGAGTAGATCGCTTGTAGAATGTAGCAGGAGAAGCTCCAGATGAGAAGCAACATGAGTTTTGACTTTCTATAAGAATTATGCGCATCCATGGAAACGCAAACACCTTACTTTTCCGCTCTATAGTCTCCCCATGCTCTGTAAATCGGGGGGGGGGGGGAGCAGTGTTTGGAAAATAATTTCTTCTGTCACTTGTGGCATCTGCGGTGCTATGTCGTACCTAGCTGCGGGCGCTACACTAGCATTACCACGAAATACATACAAGCTATATCGGAGAGACCACATCTCAGTTAAATGCCCTCTCAGCTAGGTACGAGATAGCACCGCAGATGCCGCATCATCCATTTTCAGAGCTTGCGAACATCTTCGAATTTCAGTAAAATAGTAAAATGATTGAGAGCTAAGTTTGTGGTCTTGACACGTATTCTCACCGAACATCGTGGCGACACACTACCACTTAGTGATCCCGGGGCAATAAATGGCAGGGGCCTATTTCGATTTTTTTGTTCAAAAAGGGCAAAAACGAATTAGTTCCCTGGGACTATAAGCTGAAAAATGCGATATGCTTATTATGAAAAAACTTTTTAAAACCCGTTACCTGCTGCTCAAAGAGAAAGCCACTTCCTCGAAGCAGTTCGATGCAAAACAGGAGAACGACTGCCACAACGATTCGGCGAAGGAACTAGCAAATGGTAGCCGCCTTTCCACGAGGAGAGTACATGCAACGGCACATGCAAGTAGCGCACCGAAGATAGCCCACCAAACAGAAGCATCCAGTGGTCTCAACGCGGACAATATATGCCCCATGAGGCTATGATTCTCTTCGGACAGCACCGCATTGCGCAGCACAAATCCATGCGACGCCGTGTAGATAGGCGGAGAAAAGAGCAAACTCTTACGCATCAGTCTATCCGGTCTCATGAAAAACTCCTTTACACTCACGTCGATGATCCCATTCGCGATCAGATCGACATGATCGGTGACGCCTCGGGCGTCTACACCCCACCTAAACTCGTGCAACTCAATTCGAAGCCGTGGATTTTCATGGAACATGATGCGGATCAAAAAGGCGAAAACTTCGACGGCGATGCCAGGCCCGTGAATGCCGCACAGGTTTCGCGCCGTCGGACCGCGCTTGTAGCGAAGAACGTCGACGTCATCGCAATCCGTTGGCGATCGCAGCTTTGGAGTGTCGAGAAAGCACTTTTTGAACTGGTAGAAAAACGCGACACTACAGGGATAGATCGATGGGGGTCGAAGATAGCCTGCAGGAAGGCCCACCCGCATGGTCATATTTGACGAAGATAAAGCGAACGTTTTTTTGCATTTTGGCTTACAAAAGAATGGCGAATGGGTTCACTCTCTTGAGAGACATCGCAGCGCAGCTAAACGTAGCATACACAGCCTTTACTTCGCTCCACGTTGACACAAAGCAATGGTTGATCGATAGTCCTGTCAGCGGAGCACGTATACATCTAGTGATGCTTTTAGAAACATTAAAAAATTTCCATATTTTTAGACTGAAATACATGCATGTGCATAAGCATGAGATAGAATAATTCCTTTGTTCCTTCTTCACTCCCACACTAGGTAATTTAATTGCAGACTTCTCCGCTATTCGTCAAGCTTCTATTGCGATGCGTGTCTGTCGTTGCTTCTTGCGTAGACGGAAATTAGCCGCACCGACACCAGAAGCAAGATGACGTTTGATAATCGTCGGCGGCGTCACCTTTTTCTCATAAACGCCACCCGTTCTTGCGGCCGATGCGGTTGTCGGAGCGTCCGAAGTGACCAATTGGTCGTCGCCCTGGATGACGTCATCGTGTATCGTCGTTGCTAGCAGCGTTCTAGTGGAGGACGAGGTGCACTCAGTGACAGTGGTTGTTGATAGGGCTATTGTAGTTGGTGTCGTTTGAACGGTTGTCGTTGTCGGCGGTGTCGGCACCTGTTCGATGTCTTGGTGTCGTGCTACTGCACCACCGCCGCCACTTGGTATTTGAATTGCTAGAAAAGTAGGCGCTAATAAGTAGCGAAAAGTAGGCGGCATTAAGATCATATGTAGCTTCGAGTGGCCATTCTAAAATTTGTGGCTAATACGTACGGACAACGCAGCGGCCACAGACGTTTGGCACGAAACCGTTGTTGCATTGACACGTGCCGAGGGTGCAAATGGAGTTTTGTACGTTCGTACTGCAGTCCGAGTCGGTGCCGCACTGGTCGCCGAGACACCGGCCCACTATAGGTAAGTGGTCATTGATTAGTAAAATCAAGAAACCAATAAATCAACATTTCAAGTACCGCAAACATTGTGCACCGGTTTGTAAGCTGATTCACATTGACAGATGCCGCCGGTACATGTCCCGTGGTGAATAGTTGCTGCGCAATCAGCGCTGCTGGTGCACGAACTTCCAAGGATTTTCGGATCTGCGCATGTTCAAATCACGTTGGCAATTTGGCTTTGTTCTTGGCTTTTCTCAGGAAAAGACAAATTAGCTGAGGCGTTTTCCCATGCCACGCGAAGGAAATCCTAAGTTCAACTATTCTGACGAGTTTGACATGTTTGAAAAAAGTGAAAACGTGAAAAAATCAGTTTTGTAAAGAAACATAAAACCGACCAGTTTTGGCTATAAAACCGCGCAAAATTAAAATTAGCTATTTAAAAATAATAAACAAAAAAATTGGAATTAAACAAGATTAAAATTAATTGAATTTATAGAGCAAATCGGATTTTGTAAACAGCATTGACGGCTTTACCTGGGACGCATTCGCCGCATGCATTGGGACAATACCCTAAAAGAAAAAATTTTACGAAAGGCATTTTATGGCTTACGTAGTTTTTTGCCATAAGCTAAAATACCTGTAGGGCATTGGCAACAGTTCTGATTACAGACGCTATTCGCAACCAGACAATCCGAGTTCGAAGTGCATCGCGACGAAAGCACACCCGGATAAACGCAGCATTGAAGTCCGAACGTGCTTCCGCAGCAACCGTTGCAAGGCCAAAACTGACGGCGAACCCGTTGAGATCCTCAAAAGTCGAGAAAAAACATTTTTCACTTTTTACCGAGTTAAAAAAAATCGATATTGCTTCCCATACTTATGTCCTCCTGAATATCGTCGAAATCGAACGGACGTGCGATTCCAACTCGCTGCACTTGCGCAATATCGAATTCGCCCTTGCAGGGCGCCAAATGAGGCAAAAGCAAGAGAAGAAAGGGCAGGAAGCTAACCATGTTTGTGACGCGAGAACACTCCGTTTTGACACGTTTGCCGGCTCGTGTAGCACGTAGGAGGGCATTCTTCGACGGATTTCTGAGGTCACTGAACGCCGAGGTAGGCTGAAAGCTTCCGTTTCGCCGTGTTTGGCGCAAAGTTTGCAGGCAAACAAAACTTTTGTCGTCGTCAACATCCGGTGATCGAGGCTGAAATTGGCGTGTGGCAAATGTGCATGCCGTAGTACGGCGCGGCGCAATTGCGAGAGGTTAATAGCAGCAATTTCTCGGGAAAATATGCTGGAAACGTTTCGAACGCTGCTCGGCGTATTTCTAATCAGACAAGGTACTTGTGTAGGCTTTCTTATCGATTATTTTGGTCGTTAGTGGAGCTAATGATTATTGATCGACTATTTAAACTTGTAGTGAGAGCTGCTTTTTAATTATTAATTTCTAAAATTTTCTAAACTTCAGCTTTATTCTTTTTAACCCTAATTCTCAATTTTAGCGCTTAAAATAATAATGGTTTAACATTAAATTTTAGAAATCGATAAAAATCAGGAAATCGAAAATCCAAACAATAAAAAATCGGCAAATTAAAAAGTTTTAAAATAGAAGTTCATAAAAAATAAGTTAAAAAAATCAATAGACGTTTGCTGAAAGTGAGCGAAATTTTAAAATTATCTTTTTTATTTTAACATTTAAAAATGCTAATTTTTGATTAAGTTCGATTTTCTTTTAAATCGATTTTGTGCCTTGTGAGTACGTTTCGTAGTTGGTTTCGACCAAGCGCTATTGAAGTGTCTTAAAATTTGGTATTTGTAGCTTGGGCCCTATCGTGCTTCAAATGCAATCAACGAATTGCGAACACTGAGGTATGCCTCAACGCGACGAAAGAGGACTGCACGACAGTTTTCCCCAATCAGCCGGCTGTGTGCTTGAAAACGGTTCAAAAGTTCGAGACAGGTAAATTTAAAAGCGAGTGGATCTAGTCCAGTATTTTCATCGAAAATGTTTCACTGCAGGACACCCTCCGTGGGTGTTCGCTCAGTGCCAGATGAAGGACGCGTTCTCGGAGGAGCAGCTCGATACCTGTCTGCTAACGAAGACCGGCGATGCGTCAACGAATAGCACCGATCGAATGACGACGTGCACGTGCACGACGGACGGCTGCAACTCGGCAGACTATGCTCATGCAATGCACATGACGCTTGCTAGTGCGTATGCTTGCAGTGCTGTCCTGGTTGGCTGGCATTTCTCCGGCGAGTAATTTCTTTCGGTGGATCCGCAGAAAACAAATTTCAAAGAATTAGGGGATTGTTTACCTTCGGGGTTCAGACGAACACATTTCATCATTTTTGGGTCGCATGAGTCACGAGGAAACTTTTTCCTGCCAGCAGCATTTTCTGCTCGAATAGCATCAATCTGCGATATTTTTTGTTGCGCTACTGCTCAAAAGTTTTGGAGCCAAAGTTTTCTCCCTTGAGGGCGACGATCTAGCTCTTTGCCGCCGTAGCCCCAACGAGTTGTCATATCACTATATAAGTACACCTAAGTGGCCGTCGAAACGTTACGTAATTAGGCGACATCAGAAACTTGCGAGCGCCAATGTGCCGAGGAAACTAGTAAAAAAGTACGCTCATCTGAAAGTACAAAAGTGGTTCTACCGAGGTCGATTAAATTTGAAGTTTTGTCTAGAAATGGTCTTAAGAGTGACGCGGCTGTAGCCTAACTCAGATGAGCAACAAAGTCATCTTTTCACATGACGTAATATATGTGTGCGCTGTTGCCACTTCGATTTTTCCTGTGTGACTACTCCCGTCTGGAGCACGGACTTTTACGGTGAGCTCTTCGATTCGATCTAATATACTTTTTCTTGAAAATAAAGAAACTCCGCAACGTCTCTATCTCAGGTGGTTTTATATTTATGACTGCAAGAATTTTCAATTGTCCCCGGACGAGAAGCAGCTGCACCAAATTTCTTCACGCAGATGATTTTATGGGAAAATCAATCATGAATCCTCGAAAAATGAATGTCGGTCTTCAGCAGTGGTGCAACCATAACTGAAGTGGCTGTTCCTAGTAAAGGAGTTTTCGGGGTGAATTCCACCCAGAAAATTTGAATTTCCAAAAAATGGATGTCGTTAAACAGATAGATAGAAAAAATAATTCAAATTTAAGGATTTCTACCCCGAAATTTTTTTCTACTGGGAAAACTCGTAGTGGAGTTGGGCTCTCTACGCAAAGGCATTCAACAAAAAAAATTGAAAGGGGTTCCTCTAACCATTTAGGCTGTCCGAGCCGTCCAGAAACGTTATCAGCAATGCTGCCTGATTTCCCGAGAAAAGGGGTAAGGGTCGGGCCCCTTTTGTGGAAAATTTCTGGTTACATCGTTGGCCTTGCATGACATTCAAAAGTGCGACGGGGTTCAAGCAACCGTAGAGCTAAGGGGAAAAAGTACCCCCAACCATTTAGCCAGTCTGAGAAAATAGAAAAGTTGAAAAATGATAGGGGCTACCCTTACCAAAATCCGTCTTGGCAAGGCAAAATCCGAAAAATAAATGAACTAGTAAGGGTACCCCTTACCATCTAGCCAGTCTGCAGTCGGTCGTGAGATGGGTATAAAGCGCCGATAGTTTTCTGCAGTACTTTACTAGCGTGAATTTAGTGGTCGCTGTCCATTTACGGAGTTTGCTTGCAACAATTACAACGATTGTGTTGTAATGTAAAAAAAATCACGTTGTTTCGTAGAGCTTTCGTTTTTTAGCTTCGAAATGCAATGTCAGAAAGTATAAAAAATAGACCACAAAAGTGACGGAGATATACGCTTTCGTATAAGCATTTTTTTAGAATCCCTTAATCGGGGGACTTCGCCTCCTCCCGGACCCCCGCTTGGGGTTTGGCAATCACTTCTCCCTCCCAAGAGACAATCCTAGCTCCGCGGTTGCATTCAAGAAAGCCAACTTTTTCGGAGTTCTAGTTTTCTGCTCACCTCTAGGCTGCAGCTCGTTAATTTTCCATTTTTGCTTACGATGTTGATCTTATCAGGGAATGCCTGTAGAACATGGCAAGGTAGGGAGTACTGCAGATATTATCACGAGGTTTCGCTTTCCACGAACGTTTGCCCGGACGATGTTACATTCCGTGCTGTCATGTTGCGGATGTGGCCGTTCTAGACGACATGGAGACACCTCATACAACAATTCGTTTTACGGCCAAAAACTGTCGAAAGTGTACCCCTCCAGTTTTACGTTTTTGTGTGTTTTTCGGTGGTTTTAAAGGCGAAAATGGCTACGCGCTGTGCACGCAATGGACGTTGATTCTATTGTCAAGTTCGGCGAAATCTGAATGAAGAGACGCACTCGAGTGAAAGTTCTTCATTGCAAAATTTGCGCATTTTTTGCGAAAAACAGGAGCTCAAAATTTTAACACTTTTGTTATAATTTTTCTGCCAGGTAAAATCTATTTGGAAAAATGGTGGAGAAAGTTTCGCCTGTTCCGAGTAGCACGACGCTGCCGTGCAGAACGAACGAGGAATGTCTCAGTTACATCATCGACAACGAGAAGTACTTGTTCGAAATTGCAATGGCGATCATAATCTTCTGTATGAGTCAACTTTTTAATTAATTGAAGTCTGCAATTTGTGCAAACTTATAATTTTCTGCAGACCTTCAGCTCGGCTTTGCATTTCTCGAAGCTGGCTCGGTGCGAAGCAAAAACGCGACGAATATCCTTTTCAAGAATTTTCTCGACGCTTGTGAGTTTTATCAAAGTGTAAAATAATTACGTTTTTTTCGCGAATTTATAAAAATATAATTTTCAGTTGATTAATAAAATTAATTCGTGGCTGATTAATTAATATAAATTAAAAATATGTGGTTTATGGCAAATTGAAATTATTGTGCAAAAACTCTAAAGCTGTAAAGCTCTAACTCTAAAAACTCTAACTCTAAAGAAACTCTAAAGCTAAAAACTCTACAAAAATAAATTTATGCCTGCGAGTGAGCTTTTTTGAGGTTTCGCCGGCATTGCTTACTGGGCGGTCGGCTACTCGTTTGCGTTCGGCACGCCGAGTAATTCGTTTATCGGCTACGGACAGTTCTTCGCCTCCGCCATGCCCGACACGTCTTATCCGAAGTGGTTTCTCCACTTCTCCTACGCAGCGACTGCGTCGACTATCGTCGCAGGCTCCGTTGCCGAGCGGTGTCATCTTGTTGCCTACATCGCCTACAGTACCTTCATCACAGGTAAAGAATAGATTCAAAAAACTTTTTTGCCTTAGATTGCAATTTCGGTTTTAATTTTAAAATAAATAATTTTCATTTAAAAAATTATTAGCCTGAAAAAAATACAAAAAAAAAGAATTTTTATTTTTTTGCTATCATTTTAGGCTTTATTTACCCCGTTATAACCCATTGGGCTTGGGCGCCCGATGGCTGGCTTGCGAATGTTGGTGGCCCAAATCTTGGCTACGCCGACACGGCAGGAAGTGGCGTTGTCCACTTTTGCGGCGGGACGTGTGCGCTAATTGGTGTAGGTCAAAACGTGTCATATTCGTTACTCAGATAATTAGCTTTTTTAAAATCAACGATACAAAACCGTTTTTGTAGGCGTACATGATTGGTCCGAGATTCGCAAAGTTCGACGAGAATGGAAAACCGCGAATCATTCGCGGACATTCAGTCATGGTATAGAGGGCGCTCCTCGAGGCAGCTTTTATGGACATATTTTCGGTCCTTCATTTGTAGTTTGCAGCCCTCGGCGCCTTCGGGCTAATGTTTGGACTGTTCGCCTTCAACGCTGGATCGGTTGCTGATAACGGCGAAAATGGACGCACAATTGCGGTGAGATGAAGATATGAGTTTAGTAGTTGATTTAATTAACGAAAATGCTTCTTTAGCCACATTCAAAGTATTTTTTTTTTCACTTTATCAATTTTTTATTTTCATGAATTTTTAATTTTTACACTTTTTGATATTTTTTCTGTGGTGTTCTTATATTAGCTCGCAATGTTCAACACAACTGTTGCCGCCTCATCGGCAGGTATCACGACCTTGCTGATTACGCGAATGGTGCACAAGAAGTGGAGTCTTCTTCCGACAATCAACGGAACATTAGCGGGAATGGTGTGAAAATATTCGACCGAAACGCATTCAACTTTGAGCCTCTTTAATTTTAATAGGTCGCCGCATGCGCGGGTTGTTCGTCGATGTTTCCTTGGGCGATGTTCGTTATCGGCTGCGTCGCTGGTGCTGCCTATATGTTCTGGGCGTTGTTAATGCCTCGCCTGAAGATTGATGATCCACTGGACGCTTTTGCCGGTAGGTAGGATGCACTAAAATATCTACCAGTCACATTTTTAGCAACCTGTTTCAACGTAAAACTCATCGATATTCGAAAACCTTCGTCTCACAAATATGGATTAGCAATGGTGAAAAGAAAGTTGCGGAATCGAATAAAACATTTCAGAATCGTATCGAATTGGACTAATATTCGATTCCTATTCGAATTGAAGCAGAAACTCTTGAAAAGCTGACACTGCGTGGTATTGCACAAAGACTCAATGTTTTATGTGGAATAGTCGAAAGAGCTGCCAGACTAACCAAAATTTTCACGACATCTTGGCAAAAATTACGAAAAATTTTGATAAGCAAACGACGACCTCGATCGAGCCCGGTCAGAGCGAGAATCGAAGCAAATGCAATACCAATTCCGTGTGAGGAATGAATCGACTGGATTCAGTTCGATTCGATTTCTTTTGACTCTCGCAAACATAGTGTCAATTATTTTCGCTAAAATATGCAACAAAAGTAAAATATTTTAGTTCACGGCGGCGGTGGCAGCACAGGCGTTTTGCTCAGGTGTGCAAACAATCTATGAGTGCACGAGGCCAAACACTTTTATCTCTACAAAAACATGTTCTTGAAGGCCGTTATTTCAATACTATCCGACGCGCGGCATCGTCTACGCTTTCGACAGTGTAGCGTTCACGGTACTGTTCGCAAATCAATAATCATGGAAACCTGAATAGTGTTAGCTAACATGCACAAATTTTGCAGCAATTCGCCTATAACCTCCTCGGGCTAGTGGTTATCTTTCTGTGGTCCGCTTTCTGGTGTCTCCTCATGTTCGGTATTCTCAAGCGGGTGAAACTTCTTCGCGTGACGGAGGATGTCGAGCGAAGAGGTGGATATGTTGGATCAACATGGCGATCAATAAATCGATGAATCAATAGTGTGTTTTGTACGTAGGTCTCGACATGTATAAGCACGGAGAGTCTGCCTATCCGGCAGCGTCGTATGTCCATGGTTGGCACGACGCCGAGAGGGGCGACTGGGAGATGAACTACGGAATGGAGCAATACGGTAGTTTTAATTAATTTAAACAATTTTAAATTATATTTTTTGGTTTTATTTTTTAGTCTGCTTTTGGTTATTTTAATTTTTAAGTTTTTTTATTTTAGCTTTAATTTATTTAATAATAATTTTATGTAATTTTTTAACGAAATTATGTTTTTATTTTCTAAATAGTAATTTTCTTACTTTTTTATTTTTTGATATATTTTATTATTTTTTATGTTTATTTTATATTTTAACTTTATTAATTTTTATTAAAATAATAAATTTGGCTTTATCTTAAATTCAATTCTCCTTTGTAATTTCCAGATCCCTTCCCGCAAGACAATGGCGAATTGTCATCCTCAAGGACGGCGTTGGTGAGATTTCCGTTCGACGTTCGAATGACGACTGGCGGCGATCCAAATCTTGCTGCTCATCGTTCGCAAACTGCCCCACTCCTCGCAAACAGAGCGAATGCATACGGAAGCACCGAGAACAACGTTGATGACTAATTAGCCTACTTGTCATATCATTCCAGTTGCCCTCGAGTTGCTCATCAATTTTTAAGCTTCGTAGCTATAATCCTCGATTACATAAGTTCTCAGCGAAGACTAAGGCAACTTTGATAAATCAGTGCAGAACTTTCTGATGTGTTGGTGTATAATGACTTTTGCCATAAGTGGTTTTCAGGTTCAGTAGCATTAATTTGCCTTGAAGATCGACTACAAAAATCCGATTTGTCTTTGAGTGGTGCTCTTCCGACGTAGTTGGTATACACGACGTAATATCTCCCTAAAACGACACGCCTCTCGTAATGAATTTAATTTGTTTTTGCATCTCGCATATCGAGCGACGTGAGTCCGTGTTGCCATGCCGAAAAAGCCTTGCGCGTCGGCCAAAGGCAGAGCTAATCGCATTGTTATCAGAAACCCATACCACACGCAATATTCTCCCACACGTGCGATGCAGCAGAAGTCGTTGTTCCAGTGTAGCACACCTAGCGTCCTTCCTCAGTGCACCGTCCATCCGGTCGGCGGCGACCAGCTCTTCGGCGTCGAAGTTTCGAACAACTTCAACCACATCGGCCGGATGCAGGCCGCTTTCGGCGTGCTCCTCATCGGCTTGGGCGCCGGCTTTGATCGATACTGCGTCCGGCGTGGGAGCAAATGGCGGTTCTCACCCTTCGGCTTTCGGTGCGCACTGGTGGCGATCGTCGCCGGCCTCCTCGGAAGCACGGCGTATACGCGGAACGTCTTCACGCCTTTTCTCGTTATCGCGGACACCTTCATCGGCCTTGTGGCGAGCGGTTTCGCCTGTGTTCAGCTGATCTTGGTGACGTTCGCGTCGATTGGAGGCCCGGAGGGGCGACTGCAGAAGCCGAGAAGATTGCCTTGGGTGAAGGCGCCGACGCCGGGCAGGCTGCAGAGGTGGGCACGAAAGCTGATTGGTTGGTTTTGCCAAGGGATTGGCTGGATTTTCGCGTTCGTTGTGACGATTTGTGAGTTAGTCTTCTGCGTCTTGAGTTTCATCGGTGGAGGTATATTCTTCATCATGAAGTGCGTCGCGCTGATGGTGAAGAGGATCTGTGGGACTGCTTATCTTCTCATCCGGACGATTTTTGGCGTTTTCACTGGAAAACCGGCAGAATTTCTTGTGGTGACGCTGAGCTTTGTGCTTATCGTCGCTTTCACGACAGTCGGACTTTTGCCGTTGGCTGGAGTGCAGATATCGAGTTGGCAACATGTCTGAGTTTTTCTTGAATTTGGATTTTTTTGCCTTTTGCACGCATTGACAATGGAATCGTTTTTTGGAATAAAAGTTATAAAATCAGACATAAGGGGTCATCCATTATTTACGTAAACGGCTACGGAGGGATCGGGCCAAATATGACATCATGTGTAAAAGATAACCTATCCCTAACACATAAATTTGTTTACATGGGGAGGGGGGTCAAAAAATTCAAATTTTTCGTTTACGTGAATTATGAACGACCCCCAAGGGCATTAAGTTATTTAGAAGTTTTACAGCCCCTGGCTCGGTCGGCAGGAGCCCTTAATGACCGGCGAAAAAGATTGCTATTTTGGCGAAATTTTCAACAACACTGTTTTTGAAATATGTGAAAGATGTATTTGATGAATAAAGAAAGAAAAATCTTTTGGACTCGGGTTGGAATTTAAAAAATCTAAAAAATTATCTTTTTTGGGAAAACATTCCAAGGTTTTGAAGTTTGTGGGGGCGTTTCCAAAAATGTGACTTTATTTAAGCGAAAACTATTGGCGGACTTTTCACGCAATTTTCATCACTTCTAAATGATTTTCTCTCTCTCACACTTCATCCGTAGTCAGCTGATAAGTTGAGTTTACGTGCGCTTATTATTGCATCCTGCCTGGAGGGCGCAGCGCGAAATAAAAAGGCTAAACTGAGATTATCCCCCTTATCCCACTTATCCTCCCAGCCGAAAAGTTAGCGGACGGTGCGAGCAACTTGTCAGTGGTAGCCGCCAACTTGCCAATGGTAGAGGAAACAAAAATCTGTTTTCTGTTTTCTACGAGAGAGCGAGGAAGGCACCAGTACGGAAAAAGGGATTCTAGAAAAAGGGATCCGAATTGAAGGATTTAAAAAAAAGATCCGGAAAAAGGGATATTTCAAAAATCCTTTTTTAAATTCTTTTTTTTTCAAAAAAGATTTTTGAAATTTCCTGAATAAGGGATTTTTGAAATATCCCTTTTCCGGATCCTTTTTGAAAAATCCCTTAATTCTGATCCCTTTTTCTAGAATTAACTCTTCCATACTAGTACCGCGAGGAAAACCGTAGTACATGGACAGATCGTGGCCTCCTTTTCTCTCCTGCTTCAAAAACTTCTGCGCACGTTTTTTTGTCGAACAGCAGGATGCCTTTCGGCTTTGCCGATTTACTTTTTACGGCAAACCTTTGACAACTAACTAAAAATGGCATTTGGTTCACGTGACGGCCCGATTGACTTGTTTTGCTATTTGGGCTCTTAAAAGTGTTCAGAGAACTCCGTCGGCGTTTTTTCCCTGAAGAAGCAATAACATGAATGTGAGTAAATATAAAGCGTCAAAAAGCCAATCGTAGCGCCGTGTGCACCGTTCTGCTGAAATCGTTTGCAGATCGCTCGCTGTGCTAATGGCGCCGATCACACTGCTGCAGTTGGAACGCCGCTCTCGTGCCACAAAATGGCGCGCCTTCATGACGATCCTGTTGTAATCGCCGAACGCGAAACGATCGACTACAGCAAAAGGATAACGTTGGAAGAAGCGAAGTCCGGAAAGGGTTGTTCATCTCAAGCCGCTGTCTACAACAATGCAGCTTTTGTAAAGTACGGCTGTTTCGATTTTAGCGACAAGGTCCATTCGCGTTTACTGTGACGGCATTTATGACCTATTCCATGTCGGCCATGCAGAGCAGCTAAAGCAGGCAAAGAACGCCTTTCAAAACGTCTATCTCATTGTTGGAGGTAGCGGACGAGTGTTTGTGCAAACGTGACATCATAACGTGCTCAGCAGAGTATACGTACGTTGCATACGTAAGGGTGTACGTACATCGCAGTTGTATAGCAAGTACATGTTGTTTCGTAGTACGTATACGTGTACACACGTATTACAAAGAGTCCGGAAAAAGTCGGCAGGAGTCGCTTTGTTTATACTGTATACCGTGTT
>JAQGBB010000513.1:0-18608 GCA_034691745.1 Prismatolaimus dolichurus
ACTACGTCAGTGAGTTTCGAGGATCGGTACATCCGACTTGTTGGATTAGAGGTCATGCATAAAGCACGTACCTGGGAGGGGGACGGGTGGGGGGTAGGCAAAAAGAGCACGTTATGTGTTAAACATAGCCTATCTCTTACACGTAAAAAAGAGCACGAAGGGGGGTGGGGGTCCAAAAACATCATTTTTTCGAGCACGTGCTTTTTGCATGACCCCTTAAGACCTGTGCACTCTGCAGACTGATTGTGTTCAGGGGCAAGCATACGATGCACATGTAAATTGTTAAAGCGAAAAAAATGCATTTTCTAGAATTCCAAGCATCGATTTATCGATTTGTTGTTTACAGACATCGAAATTTACTGTCTACCGAAATACACTTATTGCCGACGAAGCAAACAAATTTAGATTTGCGCAACACGCAAGTGCGAAAATATGTTTGAAACGCTAAATAGAAATTCAAAATTTGGCACGCAGTCTCCTCCTTGAGAAATACGGCGCCACTCACTGCCTTTTATGAAGATTTCGAGTTCGCAAACCCATATTAGTGAGCAAATAAGGCAGCATAAATGCATCATTTCCGCCGATGATATAAAACTGGCAAGATTTTCACAAGCTTGCAGCGAATGGCGGTATCATCTGTCTGCAAACTTGGAAACATGCAAACCACCAAGTTTTCCTCCGATTGCATAATTCAAACAAAGAGGAAAAACGGCGGAACCTGAGGCAGAATTTGAGTGCAAATTTGCTAAAATTCTAAAACGTTTCGAGCTCTCGCCAGGTCAAAAAGAACCATGTGTAGCTTGGTATATAAACGAAAACCTCTTGGCCAAAGAAAAGCGATGTCGCAAACAAACAAACCAGTCATGTAGTCCTAGAGTAAGCGTAAGCATATAACACATGTGTATGCCTCCACAGATTGCGAAACAAAAAGAAGCCAAGAAATCGCCGTTTTCGAGAAGCGTTCAAGAAGCATCGTCATCATCAGGCAGTTCATATACATATTTTGGTGTTGAGCGTGTTCTGCGCAAGTCGGCGAAATTTTAGCGCCTGTAAGTAGCCGCTTGGTATTCGTAGAGATCTTGACCTCTTCTGACCGCGCAACATAAACAGCACGAGAAGACGATGGCAGCAAACTAAACGCAAAGAAACAGAGTGTAAAAGCGAAACCGGCAAAAGTGATTTGTCGCTAGATTCATTGTTCACCTCCAGAAGTGCGAAAGCGAGAACAACAATGCCGATAATCTTCGCGGAGTTCATTAAGAAATTCGAAATCGCCTTGTCGCATCCTTTCTAAAAATTGAAAGGAAAAGTGAGAACGCAGTTTTGAGGGCTTTTCCACAGAGAAGACGTCCGCCCTACCGAGCAGAAAAGTTAGGCTTTAGTGAGAAGCACGAGATGTGTGCGACCGAAATAAGTTAAAAATGTATTCTGCTTGTACGAGGCGAGCGAAAAAACTTGATTTTTTGTGTTTGCTTGAATAAAGAAAATTGCAATATTTGTAAGTCCTTGGTCATAATAGCGTAAAGGAAAAAAGAGAATAAAGGGATATAAGTTTTTTGAAAGCACTAGAAAAATAAGAATACTGATGAAGATACAGATAGATACCCTGCTCCTACTCGAAATAAGGCTTCACGATGTGTTCAATATTATGTGCTATTATTGTTAATATTATCGCATGTGTTTTCGACTGAGTCCTTGAAAAAATCATATTATCACGCGAACCACAAATCTTTCTTTACTGGCTGATTTTTGCAAATTTTCACTTTCAGTTTTTGTCGAGGCTGGTTAAAAGTAAAATGAACTTCAACGTAAAAATAATGGTCGCGCTATGGCCGTCATTTTGTTATACTGGGTCCGTTCTAGCTTCAGCCAGCCTAGAAAAAACTGAATGTAAAAATTTGCAAAAACCTAGCCAATGGCCAAAGGCTTATGGTCGGCGTGATAGTTCGATTTCGATTCTAACTGTTATTTACCACTTTCTCGACAAAAAGTTTGACTTCCTTTTCTTTGTTATCGCAAGAAAAATTTTGACTGAAATTTTTGATTTGAAAACTTTTGATAAACACGTTTATCGTTCGCGGGATTTTTTATGAAAATTTCGTGCTTTTGAAAAAATGCTAGCCAGAATGGTCCTCGTTCGCCAAAAACTTGAAAACTTTGTGCTCAATTTAAAAAGTTACAAAGGCTTTTGAAAATAGCAAGGCCACAGAATTGCTTTAATTTAAGTAGAATCGTCAATTCAAGTATCCGCTTTGTGATAAAAAGATATTTGTAATCATGTTCTGCAAACTATCATGCATAAAAGCCATGAGAGCCTAAAGTTCTGGAGGTTTCTACTACCTCTTCTTCTTCTGCCGTGCAAGTTAGTTGAGTTTTTGATTCTCCGTCTGGAATGCACGGCGTTGGAGGCTTCCTATCAGGCTCCAATCCACAACATTTGAGCTAGAAATCGAAGAGCAAAATTTTTGCTGCCACAACGTCGATAAGCAGCAAGTCAGAAAAAATGCACGTTTTTCTGCATCGACGCCCAACTGTTGCAAAGAGCCTGTTTGCTTCTCGCTTCATCGAAGCTCTGTTTCATTGGATTCGTAATGGCATTTTGGGCGTACTAGAAAGAGAACGGGAAAGCAAGCTTTGAGCACGCTGTCTACATTGATTTCCTTTTATATACATAAATTAGCTTGATTACTTTGTCTTTTGTAACTAAGACGAAAATAGCGGCGCCAACTTGAACAGCCAACATTATGATCATGATAGCGATGAACTAAAAAATCTATCGATTTCTAGAGTAAGTGGAAAGAGCAACGCTGAAAAGAGCGAAATTCCTAAAAAACGGTAACAAATGTAAAACGCGTTCTCAAGCACTTTTTCGAACTTGCTCTAGAACATGTTCTTGCAATACTCATGTTCCATGGAACACTTCAAGAACACTGCGGCCTATAGCTTTACGTACAATTTTGGCTGGCTTCGTTGCCTTTCAAGGGCTTATCTGAAAGCCTTCTCTCTTTCTCTCTTTTCTCACCGTTCCAAGGAGGCACTGATTTTCGCATAGCGCGCCACAGCATCCGAGAAAGCCGAGCAGCATGAGTACGGCGCCAACGCCGATCGCAATGTAGAGAGCAACCTTGATGTCGGCCTCGGTGAGACCGCCGGGTAGCTCAATCTTCGAGTCTTGCAAACTCTTCAAGAAGCTCGTCAGTGCCTGTCCGCTGACAAGAAAGACGACGCCCGCGACGAGGATCGCTAAGCCGGATATCTGCTCACAAGAGAAATCACTCCTCGTCGCATGCGAAGTTCACTTTGGTTTTTAACGGCAAAAGAACAAAAAGGCAGTGCTTACAAATGCGAGAAAGTTGAAGAAGACGACCAAGCATTTCACGGTGCTTGCGCCACAACCCCAGACCATCTTCGATACGCGAGTTCAGGAAAGAGAGAGAGCTGCAATCAACTTTTAATACAAGTTTACACGTTCAAAACGTTCTGACTTGTAAAATTTCAAGAGCTCTGTCACGTCAGCGGCACGTCAGTTTGATAATATGGCGTACTAGTATATATGTAGCAGTGGAGCGAGCGACCGACCGACCGACAACAGAGAGACTGAAGGCTTTCAACCGCCCGTGCTGAACAAACAAGAACGAATACAAAGTGTGAGATAACGCGTCGCATCGTAAACCTGACTTCAGAAAAAACGCCATCGCGCCGACTAATGCAAGCGCGTCACTCATATAACATGTATGATGATACAGTGAATCAGAAGTGAATTTTGGCTTAAGGAGGTATGACACGACGGCAGGCGTTGTGAGAGGAGGACAAAGCACAAGAGCGCGAAGTGTGTCTCACTGTAGTGGGCACCGTTTTTTGGTCCACGAAAAGTCTACAATAGTCCCAAATGTCAAACATGTAGAAATGTGGCAGCAACTTTTTCGCGTCGAAGATCTTCTTTTCTTCTGGCAGCGGTATTAATATATACATCTAAACATGTTCACCTTGGACAAAGTAGACAGACTTATATCACGAGAACTTCAATGTGTAACGTGGTACATGGGTAGCCCAGTTTGTATGATATGTACATAGTTGAAATTTTATGAAACATCCACGCGACGCGATGAAAGTGAATTTTAAAAAATTTGCTCGTCAGCCTCGAAGCACTCAATGTCAGAAAAATCCGATGACGATTTTTCAACACTTATTCCCTGCTGCGAAGTCCCTAGCTTTTCATTGGGGTAAAAAATTGACAAAATAACATTTGCTGTTGACGTGTTGACGCAACGTGTTTGCAGACCAAACAAAACCGAAAAACGCGAAAAATAAGAAGAAAGCAAGCTAGATTAGCCTATAGTGCTCTTTCCCGATTCGCAGAAACCCGTTAAAGTTCGTTCAGTTCTGCTCCCTTTATGTTCCCTTATGTGGCAACAACAGCCTTTGGTTCGGATTCCATCATTGCAACGCATTCGCCTAGTTCATTTAGTTAGACTAAGTGTCACCTCCCGACCCCACGAGGCACGAACACGTTGGTGGCACTTTCGGCTCGGTATCTTCATTGTAACGTGCATTGAGCTCGTTACCATTCAGGGCGTTTGCGCTTCTTCCTAAGTCAAAATACGGCCATGTAGAAAACATAGAAAAATTGTGACACCATTTCCGATGGAAAATTTTTCGGTGTCCGATTGATTTTTTGCAGATTTTTCAAGAAAAAATATATGTAACTGGGAACGCAGCAAGCGAAAAATTTAAATTTTTTCAGGTTTTCGATGGAAAACGACAAAAAAATCGTACTTTTTGAAGTTTTTCGCAAAAAACGTTAGCACTTCCCAAAACATGACAAGGGTCGGGCAAAATACTTTGGTAAACACGGGATTTATCCTCTCTCACACCACTTTGCAATTTTACCCTGGTTTTGTCCGGGTTTTACCGGATTTACTTTTCTCGAACGTCGTCGTTGGACTGTACATCGTACGGGTTCGAAGAATCAGATTTCAACAAGACGCACAACGACAAAATTAAATTGTTTCGGTAAAGTATTGCAAAAAATTTAACAAGCGCTTCAAATATTGCTAGAGCTTACTTACATATTATGAAGACATCTGCCTAACGATGGTACGAAAACTTTCCGTGGAAGGTGATGTTACGTCTCAACGATAACTCGTGTTTATGTGTTAAGCCAGGTGGCGGAGAAAAAAAGGATGTTAAAATACAAATTTTTTGTTCACGTCATATTTGGATAAGTTCCTGCGGCTTAGAACTTTGACCAGAGTTGCTAAAAGTAATATCGTACAGTCTTCTATCCCTTTTGAACCTCGGCAGCGGCTCATGTGCTGTGAAAATAAGCAGGAGACCAAGTGTTTCGCCCAGCTGCACGTTTACATATTGTAATCTTTTAGAACACGCCGTAGCATGCGTCAAACGTTTGTCGGATACGTTGTATTGTGCTGCACAGTTGCACGATGCATAGAGTATGTATAAGACTTTCAAGAAGCGACGTCTGAAATCAAAACTTGCTGGCTGATCTCGCTTTCCCACTTGTAATGCTCCCAATTGTAGAGTCGAACGAAAGTAATTGAAAGCAGAAGACTCGGGTAAATAGTTCCACAAAAGACGTCCAAAACAAAAAATTTCGCTTTTTCTCATTCGCGTCCGTCCGCCCGCTTCGGGGTCTTCCATAAAAAACGCAATCAAAAAATTTTATTATTTTCCTTCCCTTGTCCACAAATTCTGCCTATTTCCATGCGCTAAAATTAATGTTATGTCAGCAAGAGCCCGGACCCTCTCTCTCACTAAGGCCGGACACATCCTTGCTCCAAACGTTCGCAACGTAGTTCTCAGTTTTTTTTGAACGTTCGGCTGATCATACGGTTTCATTTATCCACTTCTTCATTTTTTGCTGCTTTTATCTAAAACAGGGAATATAGCAGACATATTGCGGTTGAGGTGTCCGCGAGTAACTGAGCGCACATTACACAGCCTAAGTTTGATCAAAGATTCGAAATGGCAAATAATTATCACTCGACGATCGAGAATCAAGAGAGCTACGTTCAGGGCCCTCTGTAGATTGACTGCACGGCGACCATGCATTTGTGACCGGAAAGAAGAAGAATAGTCTAGCTTAAGAAGGTCTTTAGACAGCGGAAAAGCTTTTGAAGTGGAAAGAGGCCGAGCGAAAGTTTGAAACAAGCGAAAGAAAGCGTGAAAGACTAATTTTGATGTGCCGCAAAATGACTAGGTTGTCGACCTCAGCTGATTAGCGATGCCTCGCATGAATATCGCAGCATCGCAGAGACGACTGCTCTTTAGCTGTTTTTCTTCGCAATAAACTCGCATATACATCTAAAATTTTTGTATATCAGGAAATTAGAAACTAGCGAGGTTTCAACCACTGCTTTTCTGCTGCACGTTCAGTTAAAATTGACTACTATGGCCGGTCTACTGCAAAATTTTCGGCGCGCTAAGCTCGGTTTGTGGTATGCATTAAACTCAAAATTCTGTCTACTATGTAAGTTTGTCGCACTGCTGGTTTCCAGATGCCATTATTTAATAAATATGTCAAAAATATTCCGGGCGTCTGAGCGTTCAGCCAAAGAGCAATCCATTTATGACGTCACCTAAAAAGTACGGTTTTTGGACCCCCTTCCCCCTCCGTTACGGAGCGTCATATTTCATCGGACTCTCTTTCCAGTTGCGTCACACAAGTTTGCACACAAGTTTGCGGGACAGCGTTCTGACTGTTTACCTGGTGATACAATTCTGGGTGTTCAAGACAGTTCTCTTGGTAACTGCTACACGTTCAACCACGAGAATCTAACAAGTCCTTACATGGCAACCAGGCCTGGCCAAGAACAAGGTTGGCATTTTGCGCACGTGCAGTTCTCTGGAAATCATGGAATATGCACACAAGTGAAACGGCTAAAAGCCGAAGTGCATCCTGAGTGCCTAAAGCAAAAGATGTCCGCAGAAATTTTCGAAGCAAGAGGAAAAAGTAAACCACGATTTGTCGCCGTACTGCGTTTTTCCTCGCTCTCTTGTACATTAAAAAATCAAATTTGTTTCCAGGGCTTTGCTCCCCGAAACCATTGGCAAGTTAACGGCTCCTATTGGCAAGTTTTCTCACACCGTCCGCAAATTTTTGTTCAATGGGGGATAGGGGATTAGGGGGTTAATTTTTGTCTGACCTGAGCTATTCTTTTATTTGCGTGCTTCGCGCTTCAGGCCGAATGCAAAAAAAATCAAAACTGTAGAAACTTTAGCTAATTTTTCTCTGCTGAATTAGCGCGAAAAACGAAAATTTTTACCAACATATAATTCGCTTTAAAAGATATATTTCCAGCTTTTTGCTAACTCGGATTCTGCTTGTCGACTTTTTTAGGGTCTGTATTTCCCCCTAAGCGCACGTCAGGACGATTATGTTTTATACTCAATGAGCAGCGGCGTGCGAGTTATCGTTCATGATCAGTGCGATCAGGTGTTCTCCACCGTATGGGTTACAACGTCGCCCCAGGCGAGGTGACGAATCTGATCCTACGATTGGTACAGGGTGCGCAACATAAATCGCTGGGGTAAAATTATTGATTTTTCGTCAGGTTACTGTATCGAAATGAAAGTTGTCAAAGCAAACTTGCATCAATAATGTGTCTGATCTCGCGACATCGACACCATTCTACTAGGTACAACGACAGAGTAAACCGAAACGTCGACTTATTTGTGTGTTTTGTCTGCTGATCGATAGCGCAAAGAATCTTTATTTTATAATACCGTTCTACTACTCTGGCGCGTACTCGATTGAGATACACATTGACCGACTTCCATCAAGGAAAATAATAAGTTGTAAAATTTCATAGCATTTTAGCATCAACGTTTTAGGCTTGCTTACGCAACTCAGTTCAAAAGGCGATTGTTAGCACACGCGGTTGCGCGTAGCCAAACTATGCATTGCCTCCAGGAAACATCTAATCGTGCAATCTAAACCAAAGTAAAATGCAGCTCTCTCTCTCTGAAATTTATATTTTTAGAATTTGCATAATTCATTTATTTTTATTCTGCTGGCTAATAAAACAAGTAGGCTAAGTTTTGTTGAGGGTTTTGCCAAAAAATAATTTTTTGCTTTATTTGCTGAAGACCTTGTGTGGTAGTTGTCCGCTGAAAATCCTTACTTGGGGGCTACCTAAACCTCATTCTTAGCCAAGAACAAAACAATTGAGGTTTAACAAAATTTTTAAATAAAATCTTACCTAAAAATTAGACATCGTGGGTTTTTTCATTCAGTTTCTTGCGTAAACAACTTTACAACAACTAAGGCCAATCAACTTATGGACTTGGCCGCGACGTTGTGCCCCATATCGTACACGTAAGCACTTTAAGCGTCCCTAATTTGCACCACATTCTTGTCGTCCTCACGCATTACCTCGCAGATCTTATGAGTTTCAAGCAACAAGTGTCAGCGCGCCAACGACGTATCAGGCAGTACACAAAGAAAGAGTTGTTGAATCGTCGTCGATTAAAATATTGATTTACTATCTTCAGGCGCTCTTCTGCGACGCGAACTCGAATCAAACACGCCACAAAGTCGCATGGTTAGTACAAATTCTCTGGGAAACTTCAGATACGGTCGAGTTGCCAAAATAGCGTCTAAAATGGCTTTGAAACACACGAAAACAAAAACAATTTCAAAAAAAAGTTTTTGATGTTGGGGAAAAAACGATTTTTTTGGTTCGATTTCCCAAAAAACCGGAAAATTTGTTTTTTTTTTGTGTTTTTCGGTTAGCCAAAAAACCGTTTGTCTACAACGGACTTCCATGTCTATAAATGTCGGTAAAATTTGGGCACCATTTTCCGTTCGGAAAATTTCGTGAAAATATGTACCTGGTTAAAAGATTAACGCGGATAAACTTCTTGACCTTATGATAGTGCTGCTGTTTATATTTTTGCTCACAGAAGTTGAGAAACCAAAGGTGATGTTTGTTTCTGCCTTCATTCTGTTTTGTCGCTTGCTCGTCGGCGATTGCAGTGGAACTCACATACAAAGACGACGCGAAGATTCTGCTTGTCATCGGCGGAGCGGACTTTTCGACCTCCAGATTTCGGGCACAAAACAAAAACGGCGTCGGAGCTTGAGTCTGAGCAGCTCGCGTAAAACTAGATTACAACCCACAGGGAATCTCAGGTTTGAACCTTCTACGTGCATCCGCACATTTTTAGTCAAATTTAGAAAGACTTATGAAGCTTTGCGACACGAAACACCTATGATACAATTAGCGATATTCGCGCTGCCGCCGTGGTGCGCACAATTCCAAACCGGCCATTCCGCGGACATTATAGTTGGAGCTTGGATCTCGATTTTACTCCGCCTGGACGTCGGGTCTTCTCTACTGATGCCGGCGCCACGCATATTAGAGTACAAAACACTTATAAAGTTTTTGCAAACTTGGTTGCCGATTTCCTATGCGGTCGTCTGACCAAATAATGAGAATACGCTAAGAATCACCGAAAGCTATAACCCATTATATATAAACGCAACAAAAAGCGTTCAAAAACGCTGTTGCGAGATCTTTTCATGAGCTAACACATTGGCCAAAAAAATGCCAAACTCAAGGGTACACAGATTCTTTATACCGTGTCAATATCACAATTGGCAATAATCGTTATTACTCATTGGAAAATTCCCTTGCTATGTCGACTTCAAAGACAGCATAAAGCTAGTCGACCGGCAAAGCCAAAAAAGCATTCGGGTTAAAACAGAAAAACGCAACAGAAAATTGCAAGTTTTGTGTTGTGGAATACCGTAGAACATTAACTTTCAAACATTCAGGTGTTCCACAATTTCGACGCAGGGCGCACTATACTCTGATCCTCTGGACGTCTTTGACTTTCGATTTTTTGAGGCGGGAAAGAGGGGGAAAAGGACGAAAAAGAGAGAATATAAAAAGAATGAAAAGCGGCGGTTTTAACCATAAAGCACCATTCTTTGTTGCTCGCGGCGCTCGTTTGCAACAATAAAGCTGATGCAGCACAATAGACGATTCATCGCGAAATTTCCCGATTAACGCGAAACCGCCGAACTGTTCGCTTCCGCCGTGTCACACGATGGAGTACGAATACATGAGTGCCATTTCGTCTATTGGCACCGGCGTCAACACGACGTTATATCAGGCGCGAGTGAATTATCCCGTCTTTGTCGAGTACGTCCTCATGGACTCGACCGCATATTTGGCGACGTTTGGCGGAATTTTGGGTGAGTTTTGGGTCTTTATTGTTAATTTTATCTGAATTTACTTTTGTTGTTTTAGGCCTTTGGCTTGGTGGCAGTTTGATTTCGCCTGTTCACATTCCCATATACATTTTGTGTGCGATCGCGAACAAGTTAAGGAAACGCTCCGACGTACTTCAAGTCGGCGTCGTCGACCCGCTTGCAAGTCTCGCGCAACGTTCAACGATGCAGTTGGATCCACGCGATTAGCGAATAGCAGAAGTTCAGAAAACAGAGTTCACGCATATGTAAAACAATGCCAGTCTGAACGATATCGAAACCAAACACGCTGCCAGTTTTTGGCATTGAGAGGGAGTGTGGCAAGGTGTATTTCCGTTGGTAAAAGTGTAATTCTATTAGAAGTGCAATTTCTAGATTTTCACGAAACAGTTTTGAAAAATACATACGCAAGAATAATTTATTTTGAAAATGTTTTTGCGTATTTTCTCGAGCTTGAAAAGACATATGACAGACGTCGACCCGATACGGCATTCCTTTGATTCCTCACTTGAGGATCCCGCATGATGTGCACAGCACGTATTTACGGCAACTCTCGTTTGTACACTAGTCTATATCTAACAGACTATACGTTGCTGGAATTTTGGACAAGTAAATCGGCAAAGCCGAAAAGGCATCCAGCCATGAAGCAAAAAAAAACAACGCACGACATGCGATACCGTGCACTAACGCCTCCTCCACGTCCGCCAAGAAACAAATAGACAGACAACTTTTCGATATGTTCTGGAATAGCCTGGAACATCTGGAACAGCCTGAAACACTATGGTGTTTACAAACCATCTGAAACATAGTTCATGCTCTGGACGTCCGCTAACTTTCGATTTTTCAAAGTGGAGGAAAGGGAAGAAAAAAGAGATTTTTGTCCGAACAGTTAGCTATCCTTTTGCTTACGCCCTTAGGACTCCAAGCAGGATGCAAAAATAATAATTTTTGGGCGCTTCGCCCCCCGAACCCTCACCCTTGCCAAGTTTTCGCCGACCCTCGGCACGTTGCCATCTACCGTACGTTATTTTTGAAATCGCGGGATGCCTTTTGTGTACCATTGGCAAGTTGTCATCTACCATTGACAAGTTGCCAACTTGCCAATGGTACACCTACACTGCTCATACCGTCCGCTAACTTTTGTCCGCGGGGGGTAAGGGGATACGAGGGGATACGATGGTGGATACTGGGGATAGGTGGGGATAAGGGGGATAATCTTTGTTTGACGGTATAGCTATCCTTTTGCTTACGCGCTTCGCGCTTCAGGCAGGATGCAAAAAAAAAGGAAAATCTGTTCAGTTCATGATAAAATAGTGCACTAAATAAATGATTGCTTTGCTTCACTGCATTTCAAGAGGTCAACTCTGCTGTTTGACGAAATGAAAAATGTTGCCATGAAAACTTGTCAAAACATTCAACACTAGGGTAGCAAAGTAAGCAGATTTTAGAAAGAAATATTAATTTTGAAGCTCAACCTCAAAATTTGTCTGAAATTAGCTGTCGGGGTTATTTTGATTTTGACAGCCAATTTAAAGTGCATTTTGAGATACACTTCAAAACTAATATTTTTTCTGTAATTCGCATACTTTTTAATACTCTAGTGTGAAAAATTTGAGCCACGCATTTACACAGCAAGAAGTAGAAGATAAAATTCGGTTATAAAAGTAGACTAGAGCAATTTTTTTGTCTCGCACACCACTGAGCAGCCCTGAGCTATGTCTGAGATATTCGGCCTTTTCTGTGTTGAACACGTAAGATTCGCTATTTATTTTCTGCGGCGTAGACCGTAGCTTTTACGGACGCGGTCTACTCTGGTTGTCTGCACCTGTACCCCACCTGCATTCACAGCTCCCTGCCGCCGAAAATCGTCTATAGATTCCGTTCACGAAGCGCACTCCACGTGAGACACGCAATTTCCGACGCCGTCCATTAACGCGCAAGAAGAGTTGGGCTTACGCCGGAGAAAAGAAAGTCATGTGGACATATTAAAACGTTTATGCAAGTTTCACATTAATTGGCAGAATAAAAGTGCAACATCATGCATGAAGTTTTTTCCTATCATGGTAAACAGAATGAGTACTTTAAACCGCTTGAAGCAGACGATTAGCGCAAACTCGAATGCCCACCGGATATTGAGGAATCGGCGCAGAAAAAAGCTGAAGCACTCGATACGCCTGACCGTTATCGACAATCTGGATCCAAAGCTCAACGTCCAAGCAGTCCACGCGCGGATCCCAGCTGGGATCGGCGACCACACGATCAATGATACGGCGAATCGAAGCGGGTAAGACATCTGTTGCAGCGAACCAAAGAGACAAACGGCGCAACTTCGAACAAAATTCTGATAAGATTTCGATTGCGAACGATGATAGTTTAAAATCGCCAAAAAGCTCAAGACGACGCAGCAATGGGCCCGAATTGCGAGCAAGCTCACAAACTACGTCGACGACCTCGGACTCGCTCAGCATCTCTCGTCCGCATCCGATGACTAATTCGCGAAGATTAGTCAAACTCGCAATCTTGCTGAACGCTTTTGATCGGAGATTCATCGTTAACTTGCTACGCAGCGCGAGCACTTCGATGCGCGGATTCCGTTCCCACAACGCAATTGTCTGCTCGTCCGTCAACGACTCAGTGAGACGCAAGTCCAACTCCTTCATTCCCGAGAGCTTCTCGATACCCGAAACACCGACGCCATCGCACATGTCAAGCTTGAGCGTCTTGAGCTGCGGGCAGTGAGTGGCGATGACGCCAAAAATCATCGCTGCATTGTCGACTTTCCCGCGCGTCGAAAGCCCACCGAGACAAACTTCCTTTAACAGCGGATGCTGTGTAAAGAACAATTCGAGCTCTTTTACGGTGCTGAAGCGTCCGTCGGCGTCGGCAACGAGCGCGAGTCCGACGAGCACCTCTATCGACGCCGGCAGACTCAGAAAGAGTGATGCAGGCGCTCGCGCAAAATAGCCGCCTGGCGTCGTGAATAGAAGTATCGCGAGCTTGCTGAACGAAGTGAAGCGAATCGCTGACAGAACGAGAAAGCGAGAATCCGTCTCGGTGTCGACAAGGAACTGAATCGCGTTGATATTCGGGCAACGCTTACTGATTGGTCGAAGATCGCCGTTCATAGTGCTTTTATGGTTCGTCGTCAACGAACGAGCAACTCCGCCAACCAGCAAGCAGATCGCAATCGTGGCCTTCTCGCGTTTTCGCGGATTCTCACTAACGAAGCAGATGTCGGTCAAGTTCAAACGCTTCTCACGCCGCCAAAATAGGATAACCATTTGGCGAAGACTAACAACAGAGGAAAGCACGTGATGTTATCAAAATGTTATTTTAAAAAATTCGTGAACGCGCAAATCAATCTGAAAACTTATAATATAACAAAATCCGAAACTGTATGAGAAATCTAAATCTGCTAAAATTTTTAACCGTTGCATGTTTACGAGATATGAGCAGAAATGTTTGTTGCATCAGGTGCAACTTTTCGATCAATCACTTTACCGCTTGTTGACCATCTCGACGCGAAAGCGTTCCTTGGTGCCCAGAAAGTAGAAAATGCGTTCCCAGACTTCAACGTTGGTAAGCAATCTTTCGATGAGTTCGGAGTTGAGAAGCGGATCCTTCACATCTGTCGACTGAGCACCAGCGATCATGGTGGTGCTCATGCGCGAACCCATTGCAAAAACGATGACCGGAAGCTCTCGACCAATCTACGCACACAAAAAAGCGAATCGTAAAGAAGATCCAAATGAAGCATGTCGCTGACAATAAAGTGTGACAGCAACTCGCTGTATCTCAATACTCGAACATTCGCGCGGACGCAAAGCAAGCTGGCTTGACGACACGATGTGACAGGAAATGACAGCTGTACCAGTATCGGCAAAGCCAAAAGGCATCCTGCTTCAACAGAAAAAAAAGAAAAACATGGTGGCGAGCAGCCAGCCATTGCGTCGTTTCTTCTGACGCAACACCAACCACCACTGTGCAAAATGTCGCATCTAGCGCGGTGGATGCTTACATACAGTGTTCGACTCACTAACCAGTATGAAGGCGTTTTACCAATAAGAAAAATACGCCAGTGAAAAGTACGCAATACAATAGAATAACTGGCGTCCAAACCGCCGCTCAAGAGCCCTCTCCGAATTGAGCCACCCTTACAAAGTGCTTTCTTGACACTAATTTTAACTTTAGAAAGTAAGTTACGTAGCTGTCCGTTACGTTGCCTAAGAGCTAGAACGTTTCAAATGAGATACACATACGTGCTAATTTACTAAAAATATAATCTTTTGAATGATTGGAGCACTGTTTTGCTTTATATTTTTATCAAAATTATGTTTCGAGCTGAACTTTTCATATTTTTTACAAAACATATTTGCAAATAAAGCCCCCGTCAAATAGAGCTTTCGGGTGCTCTATTTTGGGGGGGGGGGGCTTTATACTGTAGTTTAGCCCAGCACCAATCACAAAGCGGGCTTCGCAGAGTAGAGCATAAACGGCTAGTAGAGCCACTCGTAAAATCCTCTCAGCTAAGTACGAGTAAGCACCACAGGTGCTACACAAAACACAAAATTCACGGGTTTTTGTTGTAACGCGGCAGAGCACCTAAAACAGTGCGTAAAAAGCCTAGCGCTATGCCTTATGAAGGCGCGGCGAGAGCGCGAGAGGAGCGGAAAGAGGAAGAAGAGAAGATCGTGGGATAATACGCTGACCACTTGGCTATCCTTTTGCTTCCGCGCTTCGCGGTCCGGGCAGGATGCACAAAGCCACGCCGCCTGCAAACGAATCTATCGTGTTGATAGATTGTAATAAACACAGGCCGGTCGGACGGCCGGCCGGCCGGACGGCGCGATACATGTGCAAGCAGGTGGTGCCTTTTAGTCGCGGCTCGTCGTGCTCTATTCAAGACTTGAGTATGTACAAGCAGACATATTTGGACATCTGTGGTACCGCGAACATCAGCTGGCTAGGATACACAAACGTCTTCTCGCTCGACGACATTTGTTTCGCGCTTAACACCGCTCTCGCCATCGTGTTCAAGACGGCCGAGAACACGTTTTATTTCAACCAGCTTTACGTCTCGCGAATTTCGCAGTTCGCCAGCGAATGAAACGACTTAGCTAGCATTCAGAATCTCGAATAGGGAACTCTTAAACTAGTCTGCGACATGCGCGGCTGGATTGGCATGATAGATTCCCGCACTGCGGACAGCGTCGCCACAGTCAGCGAAGGAATGAGCGCCCTCGTGGGCGTTCAGGTGGACTCTCAGTTTCAAGCTCACAATCATTCGAATGGCTCGTGTGGCGTCGAGCGCAGCGCTGAGTGTGCGCTCTTTACCTATCTGGTCACTTCGCGAATCCAGACGCCTGGCTGTTGGCCACTCGCTGGCTACACGCTGACGTTGTCGAACAAGCCAATGTCGATGCAGCCTTGCAGCAGACGTTTCTCCGAGGGCGATATTTAGCAAATCGCGAATCTTGGCCAACGAAAGCATACACGAACGTGTGGTAGACATATCTTTACAAGAACTGCACGCTTCCGTCTTGTCACCAGATAATCTACGAGTACATGAACTCCATTGCGTCAATGAGGACCGGCGTTAGCGCCACGCTGTACCAGGGACATATGAATTATCCAGTTTTCGTCGAGTATGCTCTTGTGGATTTCAACACGTTTCTGGCCACCTTTGGCGGCATTTTAGGCATGCTAATGGGAAGCTTATGACGTGCTAACATCCTTTTTAATTACGTGCATTTCAAACCTTTGGATTGGCGAAAGTTTGATCTCCGTTGTCTATATTCCGGTTTTCATCGTATGCGCATGTACAAAAAACTGTCTGAAACGTGGCGAAGGAAATTCTGGAGAACGACCATGGATCGATCCGCTCTCGCAAATTGATTCACAGTGAAAACATCTGAATCGGGCACGAAGCCAGTTGATATAATGCTCGATAGTACGTACGCCGCGTTTGCGACGAAAACAATCAATTAGGGAGCGTTGTATTCTTATGCCGATGTATTGCATACCAATACGACTGCAACATTTATTCCAGTGAAGTACCGTAATCTGTGACAAACTGCGCTGTCTGTTATAAACAGCATTATGTTATCACGTTTCGATGACCAGTTGCACTTTCTCTGTGATCTGCTACCTAAGGGGTCATGCATAATTTACGTAAACGGGTAGGGGGAGGGGGTCGGAAAAATATTGACGAACATTGACATGGAGAGAGAGAGGTTGAGGCATTTATTTACGTAAACAAATTTTTGTAAAATTTGAACGAATTTCTTAAAAAAAAATTAGATGAATTTTTCGAAAAAATTTGAGTAATTTTTCGAATTTTTTAAGGCTTTCTTGCGAATCTCTTTGTTCTCGCCCAATGGTGTTGTTGATATTTGTCTTGCTTTTGGAAGTTCCTGAGATACGGCACCCGTTTTTACTCAATTTTACAACAAATTCTGGGTATAATTTTAGCCTAGGGTACAATTTCAGACTCCTGATTATTTTTACTTTTGGTAGTGAGCTAGGGGGGTCGGCCAAATGTTTACGTAAATTTGTTTTCGCTCTAAGGCGGTCTGCCAAAAAGTGGCAAACGTTTATAGGAGGGAGAAGAGGTCAAAAAATTCAAATTTTGCGTTCACGTAAATTATGCATGATCCCCTAACTTTTAATGTGCTATAGCAACTCATTTTTGAAGGATTTTTGAATTATTGATTTTACAGAGGCTGCGGCAATTAGAGACTCCAAGCGATGGACACGATTTATCAAACAGGATACCTATAGGAGTGCAAATTAAAATTGATTAAAATCGAAGTCGCGCGAGTTGACAAAATGTACACAAATAATTTGACTCGATTGCTGCATGCAAACGCTTTTTCGCTCCACAAATAATTCGTTCGGTGCAAAGGCTTCTTCCCAGCCGGTCATAAACTCCCTATCCAATCTTGCGAAGTAGTTCAAACTTTCATCATGGGACGGGAAGCAGTGAAAGCCTACTTTGAAAAATTTTCGACCACAACCGTAATACGTGTTTTTAACTTTATTCGAACCTCACATTTTTTTGCCGAACGCCTCTTCTGGGTCGTCGTTCTTCTCTGCTTTTCCGGTGCGACGATTTTGAACGTAATGCAAACGATTTAAACGTTTCTAGCCGAGCCGACGGCAAGCCAGGTGTCTTTTATATCAAACAGCACCGATGGCCTCGACTTTTCAGATGCCAAAATCTGCATCGAAATGAGGTCCGATAAACTCATTCAGCTTTACGCGCAGAACTTCAACATTTCATTGATCAATGTTCTCAAAGTATTAAAGAATCTCGTCACGAAGATTCGCATGATTCACGAGCGCGAAGATAATCGCTCGGAGGAGCTGCAATCCTCATTCGCGAATCTCACAATCTTCGATTCGAGAGTCTTACCGCTTGGACTCTACCACAAACGCGATGAATCAGTCGAGCTCAGCAAAGAAGAAATCACTTTTTTCAGCGTCACTGTAGCGATGCTAGTTCACATCACCGACCCCGAGTTCAATCCGGGAACGCCCCTCGATAAAAAGTGGCAAACACCTTCCGTAGAAGCTCTCTATCGCGAATACATCGCCGTAGGGATCGATTTCGGCTATCTGCTTCGTTTTTCAGCCGAAACGATGTGCACGCTTATGCAATTCCGACTCGTCTCGCATCGTCTAGATGTACGCACAAACACTCGCACTCACACTCCGTTCAACTTCTGCAATTTTGCAATAAGCTTTCTTCAGTAGTTTTCTTTGGTGTAAGCACAGCTCTCACGGAGCTCATTTGCTACCATCCGGCTGCACCACCAATCGTCTTCCACTCCAAAGACGATGATGTCACAATCACAATGCACGTCGATGCGCTTTACGGTCGCTTTGCAGTCGATCTTCACTTTATTGCACTCGACATTGGCGGAACGCTCGCGACGAAGCAGCAACCGATCATGACCGCAGCGATAAACGAGAAGCAGAACATCAACTTTAATCTCGATATTGTAAGCACATCGCTCAACCTACGTCGGAGCGGATGTCTCGAGAAAGCGAAACGGAAGGGTCCCTACTTCCAGTGTAGCCTCTGGTGTCGGCTCGAGGCGATTATCAACGGATGCGGCTGCATGCCGCTCCTGCGTCAAATGGTACCCGAGTTTGCGCCCGTGCCCAGTGGGCTTAAAAGCTGTGCGATCAGCGCCGGAAGCGATGAGCGCTGCAAGCGCACCTACGCAGCCGAGTTTGGCACGTTCGTGAACTGTTCGCAAAAATGCTACACTCGAAACTGTGAAACGTTTATTTTTGCATTCTGCCTGGAGCCCGAAGGGCGTAAGAAAAAGGAGGCTTACTGGTCGTTCTGGGATTATCCCCCCTT
>JAQGBB010000514.1:0-18607 GCA_034691745.1 Prismatolaimus dolichurus
CCCTCCACAATCTCGCCGCCGCTCACGACGTGATCGAGGATCGGAAGGCGAAGTTGGAAAAGATCTACCGCCTTGAAACCTTCGCCACTTTTGACAAAAGAACGCAGTGGCCTCACCAGCTGCACGACGGCACCAACCTCCACAAATTCGCAAACGGTAGAATACGTCGGATTAGCCCAATTTTTCATTTTAATCAAATTTTATTGTTGTTAATGCTGCTCATTTGACCACAATTCCGATTCCGATTCAGCGGAGTTCCGATTCCCAATTTCGACTACTGTTTTGCCAATTCCGACTCCGATTCTGAAATCTCAAAAATGTCAATTTCGAACGCTATGTAACTGGTCCGCAGTTGTGTGTCGGTCGGCTATAATTCAGAGAACGACCGTCACAATCGGCGCTATGCTTTTGCCCTTTGGACCCATTTCGGAGCACTTTCAACGTCGTGAGCCGCAACCTCGGGTGAATCTGCGAGTGAAAACTTTGTAAATATTTTTTCCTCAAAGATTCCAGAATATAGAATGTATACCATGAACATGAACCGCATGGTATCACGTCGCCCGCGTCGTTGCGACAGCCGACAAGTTTTCTCTCGATAGTCTCGTAGTTATTTAGTAAACTCGTTCTCACGCTCGTAGGGGAGCAGAGCCAAATCTCTTGTCCGCCGTTACTGAAGCGCTGGGGTCATTCACAGTCTATAAAGTGTCACCACCATAGCGGGTCCAAGATCGATCGAGGTAACCACTCGTAGCCTATTGTCGCAGCTATTGAATGAGTCCTCTGGCAGCCCGACCGGTGCACTGTTGCGTTGCGCAAGCGACGCCGCTCAACAACAATTGAAACGCGTTTCCTTAATTTTGAAAATTACACTACTCGGATAGTTTTGCATTATGAGCGGTTCTGCTGAGGGTAATTGCAAGTTTCAAATACGGTCTAACTAGCATAATTAATTACGAGAAACTAGCAAAAGTTCAGAAATTTTCATCTGGTTACACAGAGGCATGTCTGTACACAATGGCCGTGATGTGCAACGAATTTTTAGTCCAGCCGCACAGCTTATTTAAAAAACCATTATTCGCGAAACACTTTTGTACCGCAGGGTCAAAAAGTGAGGATGACCTTAAAATCGTTCGTGGCACTATCGTCGAGAATCGGTTGCAGAATCCACTTTTCTGCGCAGATCGGACATGCGGGTTCGCCTCCGGCGCCAAGTGCCCGGCTTAGCCAATGGTCGACGCACTTGCTGCAGCCCACAACGTGAGCTTTCGTCGCAGTGCACAGTACGGGATCAATCCAGGGATCGTGACATATGCTGCATACCCATTCTTCTTCGATGCATCCTTTAAAATGAACAAAGGTTGGAATAAACTAACTGTTGCCCTGGACTACAATATACTATCTGCAACCCTGAACTTTTTAAAATAAAACTATGAATCTCAAATTGTAATTCGATACCTATTAATATTAACAGTGTACCATACGGTAGTTGATTTGTTGTGTTGAAATTTTAGAGGATTACAAGTAAATCGGTGAACTGCCGAAGTGCAGCCTACATTTCAACAAAAAGTACATACACGCACCATTGGCAAGCTGTCACCTACCATTAGCGAGTTGTTGGAACTCTAAAACATCTGGGTGAGACGTGGGCGAGCAGTGGGAGTGGAGTGGAGTAGGAAGGGATCGACGTGCAATCACTTAGCTATCCTTTTGTTGTGCTCGTTTTGCTTGCTTATGCAGAATTCAAAAACTAAAATTTCAAATAGAAAATGATTAAATTTTAATTCGTTTGTTAAAAGGGTTTGTTAGCCAATCATTTGAGAGGGGGTAAATATTCTGCACGATTATTCGTGGTTTATGCGTGATTATTAGATTGAGGCCCAGAAATTCAAACGTCCTAAGCTATCATGCATACGAATAATCCAGCTTCAAAGTTTGCTGACACTCGGTTGGAGCAAGATTCCTTTCAAAAAGCATTTGCCACCTCTTTGTCGCTTACTTGCTGGATCCTGCGCAAAACGCGTTACTTCGTCCTCGAAGTTGCGCAACTCGCGCGAGAGCTTCTCGAACGTGTCGTTGCACCTCGCTTTGAGTTCGAGGATTTTCTTCTCGTGTTTCTTCGTCTTCAGCTCGTGAAAACTTTGTGCTATGGTGAAGATGTCCACCAGGCTGCCGAGCACGAGTCCGACGACGGGGACAGCTGTTGCTGCTACGCCGGCAAGGCGTGTGGCGTCGCTAAGGCTGCCAACAGCAGCTGCAGCTACCACTCGTCCAACGATTGTAGCTCCTAGGCGGCTGACACTACCAAGCTCCTGCGTTATAGTTGTAGGGTCAAAAATGTATGACGCGAGAACGCTTGGAAGCGGAGGTGCCGTGGCTTTTGCTGAGCGACGCTTTTCGTCCAGAACGTGCCATTTCGACAGGCTCTGCTGAATGAGGGCAAAGTGGCACTTTGCGTCGTAGCAGTGAGCTGAAAGCTCATTCGCACTTTCAACTAGCTTAGTAATTAGCGTTTCCTCTTTCTTTTCGTCGCTCTTTTTCTTGTAGCCTGCACCTGAAATAACATGCTAATTGTCAATGCTTATTGATATGAAAATACGTCTAAAACCAATTTGTAGCCCTCATTTTCTGCTTCTGTTTTGTTCATAAATAAATGTAATTAAAGAACTGTATAGCGAGACTTCAGCCGGAAGAACTCGAAGAAAATTTTTTCGGTTATGGGAACGAAAAACAAGAAAGGGGAAAATACTTTTTTCGACAGGAAAGACAAATCGGAATTTAATTTTTCCTATCAAACCGGAAACGGAAAGGAACGGAAAAGTCAAAAAATCGCCCGGAAAAAATCACTATAAATTTTTCTATAGTTTACGGTACACATACCCATAGCGGTCGCACTTCCGCCGACGGACACAGCAGCGCCGACTATGCTCAGTGCCAAACTGCCCCCGAATGTAACCGGAGTTAGTGCAATTCCAACCGCGACCAGGGTGCCTCCAATGGCAAGACTCACTGAAGCACCACCAATCTTTGCTGCAGATAGGCCATGTTTCTGCCAGAACGACTTGTCACGGTCGAGAGCGCTGAAAACTTCATCCTTGTTTTTTCGAAACTCGCCGAGCTTCTCCGCAAGACCCTTCAGCAGAATCGTCTTTACTCGCGGCGCCGTAAACAAGAGCAGAGTGTACGGTCGGCGATCGCGTGTGTAACAGAGGACACGTGCTAACGTCTCTTGCCGCCATGCGTCGAGGTCCTCCAGTCGACCGCTTGTAAATAGAGTGTTGTCGACGACGAAGTATCGATTATCAATTTTCTTGAGGTACTGCTTCGTCGCATTCGAGAGATACGCCTGAACGTTCTCTCCTTCAACGAGGCTATCACCTCGAGTGAAAACGACGAATACGTAAGCGTCGAACTTTTCTTCGCCAAAAATCTGCCGAATTTGGCGTCGCGCGTTCGTCGCCGTGTCGGTGTTGCGTTCCTCCCAGCGCATCGTGAAAAAGAAGGCGTGCACACCGCGACTATCGGCTGGCATTGCAACGTCGATACACTTCTTGATCTCCTCCTCACGCTGATTCTCGTTTGTTTGCCGCTTATTCGCGATGGCAAGATTTAAAGCGTCTTTCTCTGCGAGAAGCGCAGCGCGCTTTTCGGCGTCGCGAAAGACCTGAACGTCTTGCTCCAAATCCTGGTCAATCTGCCAGAGGCGTTCTTGTTCCTCTGTTACGTCCGCGGCATCGCCCAATCCCGGTGTGTCAATAACCGTCAGTTTTACCTTGCCGAAGTCGGAAATGTCGAGTTCAACTTGGCCCGCTTTGGACACCACGGTTTGTGCGTTCTCACCTCGCGAAGCAGCAAAGAACGCCTGGCCTAGAAGGGTGTTCCCCGTCGAGCTTTTTCCGTCACCCGTTGTGCCAACTAGCACGATGTTGAGCTCAATTGGTTTATTGGGATTTTCCGCGCTTGCGCGATCTGCAGCGATGTGCTTTCCGACTTCGACGCGCATGGAGTGGAGTATTTGATCATCGTCACCGCAGTTGGGTTCAGACATGACTTTCTGCAAAAAAAGACTCGAGAGAAAAGGTTCATGAATTTTATTGTCGAAAACGAATTAAGGGGGTTTGGCAAGAACTAGCAAAAGCTTGCTGGTCCATTGCCGTTTTCATCCTCTCTTTGTAGCAAATGTTGTTGGTGTAGAACGAAAATATGGAGCTGGTGCGCTTTTCGGTGAGTTATTGCACAGGACAGCCTATTATGTGCACAGGCGTAAAGGAGAGCTGCACTGTGAACGAAAACGCAAGCTGACAATGTCACTAACTATGCTAACACAAACAGGCTACGCGCTGCAGTGCACAATGGAAAAGCGTGGGGAGCTGTTGCACAGATAAAAGGCAATGCAAAAATCACAACTCGCATTTTTTACTCCCACCCTCCAATGCGCATTCGTGCGCTTTTGGGCCACACCCTTCCCTGCGCACGTGCTTTTTCGGCCTACCCCCTCGCTCCCTTGGGCAAAATAAAAATAAAATTTTGAGGGTAAAATTGCAAAAATTTCAAACTATTTAAAAACCACACAAAAACTGCAAAAAGTTGGTTGACCCCAAATTCAATTAAATACTTGAAAGTGCTGGGAAAAGTTGCGCCAAAAACGCAAAGTTTATAAAGATTTGGACAAAATCTGAGCAAAAAATGTCAAATAAATTGAAAAATTTCGGAAAAATTTGCACAAAATTATTTTCGCAAGTGTGCTTTTGGACTTTTTTCCGTCAACTGCAGAGCCAGGATTTTCTGACAGAGGAGAAACCGGATGGCGAAGCCATCCGAGTGGGGGTCGAGGGGGATAGATTCCCCTGGCGGGGGTCCTGGAAGTGGAACCGCCAACAGCGGGGATCTGGGAGTACAACTTCGGAAAATTTTTTGAAAAAAAAAACGCATGCAGAAATGTTTATTTCCGTTACTTTTACAAAGAAAATTTGCCTTCTTTGTACATAGACTTTGTAGACGTACAGACAGTATTGACTTTCCGATTTAGAAAATTGTCCGTGCAAACTTGATTCAGCTTTTCAGTCTAAAGGGCCGTACATTTATGACGTCACGGTTTAGGGGAAGGGTGGTCTGGCCGAAAGTGATTTTACGTGTTATAAGTATAGCAAAAACCGTGACGAGGGGGGAGGGGGGTCCGAAAAGTCAACTTTTTTCGTGACGCCATAAATGTACGGCCCTAATGCTAATGTTCAAAGCAAAATTTAGTTTGTCAGTTTACTGTGCAGTCATCAGCGCTAACATGTAAAACGTACCGTTGTTTAGCGGAACATCTTTGCTTGTGCTGGATCTAGGCTCTGCATCGTTGGCATCGGCACAGAGATCGTCGTCGGTAGCAAGCAAGTGAACTGACAAAGCCAAAGCGCATCTGACACAATTTAGCCATTTTTTATCATTTTGTTAAAATTGTTGAAACATGTTGCAGCGGTAGATGACCACGACCAAGCCAGCTATTCAATGTTATCAGCGCATACCCTCGTCGGAAGAAGCTGTCGTGGTCGTCGCCGACGCTGAAGTCGAAGAGAAGGCAGGGCCGCACGCTTGAGAAAGTAGCTTTGTATGCGCGACTGTCTCGTCTTGTTGTCCTCGAGTTTTGCGATTATCACAAGACGCGGCTTCTTGAAACTGGAAGGATCGTCGTCGCTGAGATCTCCTTTGTCGGCATGGTCGCCGTTGCTTCTCTTAATGAGCCCCATGAATAGTGCAGTGGAGTTGATTGCGAACTTGTAGTACGAAATTTTCTTTCACAAGCAACGTTGTCCGCAAAAGAAATCAATCAGAAAATTCTTCCTTATGCAAGTGCCTGTTGCCCTGTTCATTCGATGTAATTTGACGTTGGAGTCCTCTTCTCTTAACAACCTTTCCCTCGTCTCCTCGTCTCAAGTTGCCTCGTCTGCCTGAGCGACCATGCCTGCCTTCTCGCTCCTCCCCCCTAGGTGCTGACGTCAGTTGTGTACGTTCCCCATGATCTATTTCTTCTGAATGGAATGCTCGAGCTTGACGTCGTCAGCGACGGCGTGCTAGACAATCAGGAGCACCTTAGCGACGAGCAGCTGCTCTCGATCGTCTAATCCGCGCATCGAAGCTCTCAACCTCATCCTCCTCACGGAGGTGACCATGCGGCTTGCGTTGAAGGTCGTCGCCGGCCTTCGCACCCTCGTTAGCCTTGACGTTGCCATCGGGTAGCTCCGCGTCCTCGGCGACGAGCAGAACGCGTTCGTGCGCTTGTCCGCGACGAACTCGGGTGCATCGCTGCATCGCCTCCGGTCTTTCTACTCGTCGCTCCGGACGCCAACAATCGACGTGATGGCACCGCTCTGCCCGTCGCTTCGCTACGTCTTCAATGGCGTCGACAGTCGCGAGTGTTTGCTTGCGACCATCGGCCGTCTCATCGACGCGATCTTCACCGCTGCTGATTGGTCAGAAGCGAGCGAGCTCGTCCTGCGCCTCTTTGTTCGACTTCCCGTCGACGTCAATGATGAGTTGAAGAAAGCGGCGATCTTCGTGCAGTTCGAGACGCTGAAGGCGGCCGACGGTCAGCTGCCCGGGCGTGCCGATCTTCGCTTCTTTCGGTAATTGTACGAAGAAAATTTTCTGAGGCGACGGCCCACAATTTGTGCATTTCCTGCAAAGCTATAAATTTTTAACTTTACTCCAGGGCGTGTCTGCAATGAGAGGTTATGCTCTGTAGGATTGATACTTTCGGGGCATCTTGGCAAGAAAATTAGGCGTATTAATATTTGTTTGTACCCCAGGGGATGATTTTTTCACTTTTTTTCACACTTGAAGTTTCTTTATTCCCTGGAATTTTTTCTCTTGTCGGAATTTTTTGATTAATACCTGGGTATGTTCCTTCGTGCACGGGCGCCATTTTCCTTGGTGAGAACACCGGCGTCGAACGAAAGCAAAGACAACTATTAATGTGCATGTACAATAACTTGTGTCCAGGCGATGCATCATCGACGACGAAGATCCATAGGTCCACGAGGCGTTCGTCGATGCGTTATAGCAACGGATGGTCTGCGAATACCTATGGTTGGCAAGTTGGGGGCGCCCCGCCCCATGCGGCGGCCATGGGCGCCCCTGCTGTCATATCAGATTTACGATTTTTGGTTGTTTGAGAAAACAAAGTGCACTCGGAAGCACGTAATAATTTAGCGGAGATCTAAGTCTGTCTGATGTAAGTTGGAAAAATAGGAAAACTCTTTGTCTCCCGTCGATAAAAATTTTCCACTTTCTCTATCGTTTCTGGCGCACGCGAAGTGTGTGTGGGCCTCTACTGTGATGGTTACTCGTTCAGACTTGTTGAGGCAAGTAGTATTTTGCTTAGCCGTTTACCAGCAACTTTTCTGTATTTTAAATTGAAAATTTTCATGTAAACTTGTGATAGATACGCTGCTACGATGTCTCTTTCGTGCTGGAAGAAAGTCTTTTCGACGATAAGTAAAGCATGTTCTCGTCTCGTTCCTGCACTCGCAGTGACCGTCCTTTCTGTGCTCGGTAGGCGTTAACATTCGTTGCGTTAGTTTCACGACATGAAAAGCATGACCATCACAATAATATTGTTGCTGATAAAGTTTCGTTACTCAACAAAACGACAAATTCGAGCTCCATACCGCCGGGTCAACATCTGTACTTATCGTTCACCAGTTTACAGCAAACGTCGCCGTAGCAAAGGTGGATAAACTGAAAGCACGATCGCGGACTTGGCGGCGCACCAGCAGCCTCTTTGCCCATGTGGGCTGCTTCACCGTCGCCGGTACTATTGATTTCGTCGGCGACTCTTGGCGTAGGGCCAGACTCAGCCAACGAAATCAGGAGGACAAGTAGGAGGCCCATTCGGTAGGCTTGCAGCATCTTCTGCATACAAATGTGTAGCGCAGGCAAGAACGCGTTATGTACAAACAGCATTTACGAGGCTGATACTTAGACAAATTATCTCTTGCCTCGAATTGATCAGAAACCAGTGATTCCAATGCTTTCCTCTAAACATCGAAAGCTGTGAAGGCGGTGTAAACTAACGCTGACTAGAGAGGTTTATTGGAAGAGCAGCCACAATTCGTGAGTTTTCTTTTGGCAATGCTCCATAGAGGCGCGTTATGCGATTTATAGTTTCACCCTGTTTACGAAAAAGGTCCAGCATAACACGTTTTATGACCGTTGAGGAGATAATCTTGCTTTAGACGCGACAGAGCTATTAGCGTACAATTCGTCGTATCGCATCAGCCGTACTGACGTTCTAAGTACGCAAGCACAATAACCTTATCTAGCGTGTGAGAAGGAAGCTGGCACGCAGTAGTGTCATTGAAAACGGAAGTGTTTCGCCACTGCGACGCAGCGAATGCGATAAGCGCTACTTACACACAACCAGACGTGAGGAAGAGGCCAGACAATTGAAGTCTGGCTGCTTACCGTTATGGCGGCACAGCAGTTTGGTGCTGAGATAATCTAAATGCCGCGGCTCCAGCGAAAGCGTTTATGCGCATCTACTTCGCCCGCGCAGGGTCAGCATTAGTTAAGTCTGCACGATAAGCGCAAGACAGTAGCGGCCAGTGGTGCTGCCAGTCGTCAACAACACTGATCATGTTTTCATTCCATAAGGTGCGTCCCGGGATGAGCATGGTAACATGTGGTGCCATGTTGTCCGACATGCAGTGAAACGAAAATTCGCCGAAAAGCGTCTACGTAACTTCGTGAACGTGCGGCGCAGACAAGAACGCTTAATTCTTATCGGCGGCCTTACGGAGACAAGCGCACGAGCTCGCGCTATATAAGTCGGAAGACAGCTCGAATCACGGTCGTGATCGTTTCAAGCTTCGTTTCTGAAAGGCCCTCTTAAAATATCTTTCAACTTAAAAAAAAACAGCTATGTCCCCGCGTGCAACACTCGTTTTGCTCCTCGTCTCAACCGCCGCTATCACCAACAACCTCGTCTTTGGCACTCCTGCCGAGCTACGCAAAGCTCCACAGGCAAGACCTTTTAAAAAATGGTGTTTCGCTTTAGGTTGCGCTTCTCGTCAACAAAATGACGTGTTTTTTGCAGGCTGATGATTTAAACGGCAAAGCGGCTACGGTCGTCCAAGCAAGCGTCGGAGGTGGCTGCGGCGACTGCGCCTACGGCACATGCTGTCCACAGTGGGGCCCGATTCTCTGCTGCTACGGAAACCCACTACCGACGTGCTGCACGCCGCAGTTCTGCTGTAAAGCTGGCTTTCACTGCAATGGGCACGGATGTGTACGAAGTGCCATCCCGTTCTAGACCACCGCCAACGTACATGAACGGTCGAACTGAGTGATTCATGAGTATTGTGTCTTAATGCGTGAACATGTTTCAATACTTCAGTGTTATGTGGCATGACATAACAACAGTAAAATAAAAATGTAACGACTAGCAACGAAATTTTGTCTGAACGTACACGGGCAACGGCAACGGAACCATTGCATGTGCACCATCTGAAAAGCGATTTTCTCGTCCAGGTTCTTTCTTTTCTGTCTTTCTCTGTCTGCCTCTTTCTTTCTGTCTCTCTCTTAACGACGAAATAAAGCCTGGCTTAAAAACAAAAAGTTATCAAAAGTTGTTGGTACTCAACGAAACACCATTTCAGATAGAAAGCAAAAAAAAAACAGCCTGACTGCTTTTCTAGGGATGATTTTGCTTTGTATACGTAAATTTTAAAGAAACCGCATAACGACCTTTCCGCCGACAGCGTAGGCTACGCGGTTGCCTGGGCTAGACGTCCGCAAATGTAGTGAAAAGAAGCAGGGAATTAACGGCACCGTTGTCGTGAGCATGAGATAGCTCCAGTCTCGAAAGAGCATCAAATTCACTCGATGGCCATAACGGCAAAGCCGGAGGCGACGCAGAAGATGGGGAAAATGGGGCTCGCCGCTTCGGACCGATGTATTCGAGCAGAGAAGCAACGAAAGGTTGCCTACGACGACAAAGCAAAGAACGCCTTTTTGCTGTACTTGTCTTGAAGCCACGCAAAGAAGAGGCAGCCAACGACGTCTGCGATCGCGAGAACGGCATGTACATCTCGAACATAGATCGACCCGTCGCAAACGAGGTCCCACTCGGAGACGAGACACGTGTCTGTGTACGGACACCGAGCGTACACCCAGCCGTTTGACGAGCTCTCCGGACTGTGGCAAGCAAACGGTGCCTTGACGGTTGCAGCATCGTCCGACTTTTACGATTGCTTTGTTGGGTACGTTCGATGCGAAGGCGTGTTAGCTTGGTCCGCGTACACATAATTTATTCAATTCCGAAAATGTTGCATAAAGCCTACCAACGCAGTAGCACATTAGCATTCATCGGTATTGCGTAAGTAGAGCCAAGTCGGTGATAGGCAGTTTTTCGTAAAGCCGAAAACAAGGTTTTGTTTTCCCGTTTTCGAAGGAACGGAAAAACGTTTTTTTTTCGCTCTGCCCAGACGGAACCCGAAACTCATTTTTCCTTGTGCTTTTCTTCCAGTTGGCGTGAAGCTGCAGTTTAGACATCTGGCATTTTTGATCCGGCTATGGTCGGGAAATTTCGTCCCTTTCCAACCTTCAAAGAGGCAGCTAATATCGACATGAACTTGTCGTCCGGTGGTACCGCCAAAAGCGCCGGTGGTCCATCTGCCATGACTGACTGAACGACGTGACATCATTTATGCATGGCCCTTTACTGACGCTGGAGCTGGTTAGCCTGTTAGATTGTTAGCCTTTCAGCCTGTTAGCTTAAAAGCCGGTTCGCTTGTCAGTCCGTTATCCTGCTACACTGCATGCCTGTTAAACTTGTATAAATGTCAATATGGGAGTGAGACTGTAATCATTAACATTCTGCTGCGTATACTCCACGCCCTATACGGTTAGTATTTGGCATGAACGAGATGAACATATTGACAAGGCGAACAAATATTGACTTGGGTCCGTTGCCAGCTGATCGAAATTGAAATTTGATGTGGGCCCAATGCTCTTGAAAGCTCAAACGGGCAGCCCAGTTCGCTGACAGACTGTTAAACGACCTGCGGAAGCCTACGCACAAGCTTTTCAATCATAGCACATAAACATAAGCTGTCCTTAATACCTAACCTCAGAAGGATCGATCCGCTTTGCCTTTTTGCTGACATCATATTTGAACGGCCCATAAAACTACGCAGAATGCGTCAAAAGAGCACGAAGAAAGCTAAAAGTTTCTAGGGCAACTAATCGCATAATCTACAAGAAGCAGAAAAATGCAGGTGCAATCTACTCGTATGTCGTATTCGCCTCTGCGTACATTCTCCGATTTCGAACGGCTAAAACACTCAAAGCTCGTTTGAAGACGCAAAGCGGCACAACGGTCTTTAGGTTAATAAGCAATGTGAAAGTCGTCAGATCTGCCGGCCGTCATGTACTTAAAAGCGTCTTTTCTATACGTCGCCTTCTTCTTCACCGCACTCTGCACTCCATCGAAAACCGACCTACAAAGCAACACCACGTCAGCGACCACATTAGCGTCAACATTGCCACCTCAGCTCGAGGCAACCTACGTTGCTCTCTACGCCAAATACTGCACGCCATGCAAGACACTCGCGACGTTTGCGACCGGCGTCGACTGCTTCGACGCCGAATGGCTCGCGTTCTGTGCGAGCGCGTGTGGCCCGATGATCGCGGCGGCCCTCGCCGACGTCGGCACCGTCTACACCGTCTACGGCGCGACGCTCTTCGTCGACGCCGCCTACTGGTGGTACTCGCAGAACTTCTCGCAAAACTGCATGCTCGCCACCACCGACAACGCGACGCTTCAGGCAAGTGTTCTTCCGGGTCGACTTTAAACTTTCCGTGTCTTCTCCGTTTTAATGACCACAGGAAAAAATATTTTTCCTTTTCGCTTTTATGGCGGCAGCCCGGAAAAATGCGCCTTTTCACTCCAGGAAAAACCTACTATTTCAGGCCCGTCTGCTCAACCGCTTTGCGTCCGACTACGCGAGTTCCAGCATCGCATGGTTCATCTTCGACTTCCTGTCGCCGCTGGCGCTTCTCGAGTGGGACATTCAGACAGCGCTTCGCATCGCCGTCGTTGCGTACGCACCCTTCTCGATCGCGTTTACCGTTCTCAGCGCACTCACCCTCCGCCAGGTCGTCGAGGAGCACGCCGAGCTTAGCTCGATCATCGCAATGAAAGCGGAGATTATCGTCCAGTGCGTTTCGTTCATCGCGATGTTCGCTGACAACTCGGGCTTCAGTAGCGTCGCCATCGCGCCCTTTCTCTTCATCTCACCGCAGGCGGCCCTCCTCGTCTATCGAACGGACACGGCGATGGAGTACAGTGGGTTTCTCTTTCTCCCGTACGCCGCCTATCAGGCGATCATCAAGCTGCTCATCATCGTTGATCGCTTCTGCGCCATTTTCTATCCGGTCTACTACGCCGGTCACATCTCGCAGCGAGCGATGACGCGCGTGTTTGCCGTCGTCAGCGGCGTCTACTGGGCGATCGTCGTTGGCATCACGGCGACCATTGCGGCGACTGACTTCACCGTCTACGGCGGTGCGTCAACCTTTCAGGTAGGAGCAGAGTTCAGAGCGATTCTGCATTTTGGGCCTTATGGACCTATAATTTAGTATGGACCAAATTTTATGGACCCAGGTTTTTCGGCCAGTGGCCTTATGCGATCGCGTTTGCTCCTCCGTCCGTTTGTCCTCGGTCTAGCGGTCGCTATTGTTCGGTTTCCATGATGGCTGGACACATGTCCACTAATATTGGTCGACATAGATGGCGCCTCTGTCTTTCCCTCTTTCGCCTTGCAGCGCAGGGTACAAGCAATAATGAGGTCCGCAATGCTGTCGACATTTACAGAAGACAGGCTGCAGGTGCCGACGCGAGTAAACAAATTAGGCAAGGGTAATGCGCTTATGCATGCAGCAATCAGCTACGTAGTTTATTCCAATTTATGCGGAGGCGAAAAAGTTCTGAGCTACGTTTTCGTGTTCGGTGTGAGTTGAAACATGTCTTTGATTCCTCCGTGTACTCCAACGTCTGCGCCAAGCAAGCCCGGTCGAAAGCGGCGTAGCTTACAGCCTACGGACGAAAACACGCCCGATGGAACGTCATATGCGTGATGATTATTTGTCCAATTTACGTGCTCTATTCCTGAGCTTAAAACGATGAAGTATGCATTTTTGATGTTGCAAGTTGTTTGTTGTACCCTAAACTACAAAGTAAAAGCGGGAAAGAAAGAGGTGACACGCATGCCGACCAATAGAAGTGGACGTGTGTCTAGCCATCATGGAAAACGAACAATAAACGAAACTTGTCGAGCAGAAGTTGCCAGCAAAATTTCTTGGGAGAAGACGAAGACGAAGTTCTAATACTGAGTCTCAAAAATGTTTTGTGGAACAGCTGTGTTCCAGAACGTGTTCCGAAATCGATCGATAATTGACTGTTCGTCTGTTTTCGACGTGTTTTGGCGGATTAAGCGTTTTCCAGCAAACAACGCCAAGGACCTCATTGCTGTGTTCCTGTGCCATGTGGTTGTTCCAGATCTGGAACACTGAATGTTCCAAAGATATTGCTGACAAATTTTCATGAAAAAATTGTTTTTTTTTTTTGCAAAACATTCTTCTTCTACACATTCACTGTCTCAGAATTGGAAAGCATAGTGTTCCTAAGTGTTCGAAGCTATTCCAGAACGATTTTTAAAAAGTCATTGGGCCTACGGATCTGCATGCCCGCCTTGTTATGGACGAAACTATATTTGTGATTGCAAAACTCTAGGTGAGCACCGTCGCCTTTCCAGCTATCACTGCCGTGGCGGCCATAGTGCAGTTTGTTCTATCGGTGGTAATTGCCGTCGGCCTCTGGCTCAGACGCAAGAAGCAGGCAGTGAGCGGCACCTCAGAGGAGCAAGCGCGCGCCGCGCGAACGGCGAAGCTCGCGAAAATGGTCATCTCGACGTCGGCGATCAACGCCGTTTGGTATCTCACGACGGTCGTCTACGGTATCTTTGGCTTGTGCGCAAATGCGTGCATGAGCGACGAGCTCGTCGAGCAGACGGCGTCACTCGCGCTTTTCATTCTCTACGCGGGGGGCCTCGTCGGCGAGCTCAACTCGGCGCTCTGCTTTGCTTTTCAATGCCTGCTCTCGCCGATGTATCGCAAGGCGCTCAGGCATGTGTTTACGCCGTTTTGCGGTCGTCGCTATTGCGCCTCGACGGTTTCACCTGCAGCTGCTCGCGGCGACGGCACCGGCGCCGAACGTACGACGGCGCAAAGGAATCAGCGGTCTGCGAAGGGACGGTCGATGCGGGTTCTCCGTCAAGCGGAGAGCATCTTTTGAACAACGAGAATGGGAAAATGAAAATGCACAACATTTCTGCGTCGATCCTTCAAAAAAGTCAGTTTATACCTGTCCGCTATTTTACATGTCTTGTTTCTGCGGACGCTTCGCGACGTGAAATGCTTATATCCATTGTTTTAACTCAGCGGCGGGGAGCCTCTGGCTCGCGGGCCAAATTTGGCTCACGAGACCAAAAATTTCATATCACAAATGGTGTCCGTTTGGTGTTGTTCCTATGTTTATGTGTTAAAATTTTAGCTTTTAACTGTCGCAAAAGGCATCCAGTAAACAAAATAAAACGCAATTGTTCTTGTATAAAATAGCGTCCAACGTTTGGGATCTAATGAAAATTAGCGTGCGCAGGTTGAAATGAATTTTTTACTTTTTCATCAACAACCGCAATTACTCACAATTTTTTGCATTTATTTTTCAACCGAAGAGGACGTCCATAGTAGGCCACCGACCGCGATTGAAAAAGAAAGACAGTTTATTTTTGAGGCAAACCAGAAGTCGAAGTGATGTGGAACGATGCGCGGCCTCAAAAAACGACCAAGTTCGAAGTTGAAAAAGGGAGCTTGAGAATCGAAAATTTTTGGCACTCTACTGGTCGATCCGTGGCGCTATTCTCCGTTAAATGGACCAGAGCTCTGCTAATAAAACGTTCCAACGTTCACAAGCGAGAGCGCAAAATCCGTGAATTAATTAAGACATCATTTTTTACCCGAATCGAGAAAGCAAATTTTCTTGTGCACGTATATGTATACATCCTATAAACTCCAGAAAAATCAGCAGTGGCACCGGTGGTGATGGCGGAGGAAGAGGCTCGGGCTTTGGCGAGGCTCTTCAGCCAGTGGGGGTTGTTCTGCTTTCGGCTTCTCGACATGAATCGTTGGAACGACTTTCGGTTTCTTGCGTACGAGAAGCTCAATGGCGAGAATGATCCAGTAAAGAGGTACGTGTGCAAAGGCCAAAACACTTGCTCCGATCCAGAGGCCTGAAACAGAAAGACCGATTTTGTCGCTGACCAACTGCACGGTCGGTCAACGCTGGCAGGTAGTTTACCCATGCTGGATCCTTAATCGCCGAGAAAGGTGAATATGTCGTAGTAGGTCGTTTCGTTGATCTGCAAATAGGCGACGTTGTTTAGATGCAGGGAGCCGTAGAAGGCGCCAATTGTTGTGCCATTTGCATAGACGAGACTGCTAATCTGATACGCATGCGTCTCACATCCGGCGATGCACTGATTCGCGCAGTCGTCCCAGGAGGTGTCGCTCGGCGGAAGGGTCTGCGAAGTGGATTGGGCGGATTGGACTGCACAAACAGAATGAAATGCATTTGTGCATGTGTTTTTGTTCATTCATTTTTTATCTGCATTTATTTTTATTTGTTTTTATTCATTTTTTATTTTTATTTTTAGCATTCTGCATACCCGCCAAGCCATAATTTTGTTTGTCGAGTTGGTGTCGTCGGCTCATCTCCATCCTCATCTGCAAAGTATATGGCTGACGAACAGTCACGCTGAGTTGAGATGCTCGCACTATGGCACAGCTTGGTGCACATAAATCGATCGATAATAGCGCACGGAAACCATTAAATGGAAACTCACCCTTCGATAATGTGCTCTGACCTCTGTCCAACCCACACTTTTGCTTTCGACCAAGAATTTTGCGCGTTACTACGTAAAAAAAACCATTTGCCGGCTGGAAAAAACCATATATAATTAACTGACCTCTGAAAAAAAATTTGACATAATAATTCCCTCTTCCCGAATAATTCCCTGAGGATTAAGCGGGAAGGGGGATTAATAAAAAAATACGGTAGGGAATCGGTCCGACCGCTGCCCCGTTGCCCGTATTGATTGCCGTCACGACGCTGCTGGTGAAGAACGCGTTTGCGGCATCGACAAAGCCGTACTGATTGGCGGTGTATGGGTCGAAGCCGACATAGCTGCTGTTCGATATCGATTGACTAGAATGCAGATGGCCTGCTGGTAGAAGGCAAACGATCCTGATTGGACGATCTGGACTTGTAGCATTGTTGGTTGGCTGTTGTACTTGTTGACCAGGGTTACGATGTCCTTGATGAAGAGACCGACGGTGAGAATTTTGACGATTGCTCAGATAGAGATGTGCAGGTAGCTGTGCTTTTCGTCGCTGATGTACGGCGCACCGTGAAGCGTTGTTTGCTCGCAGTAGTTGAAGAAGGCACGTTTGAAACTCGGCAGCTCGTCGTCTTCGCAATCGCGCTTGAGAACAATTTTTTCCTTACGTTTATAATTGAGTCGGAAGAGAAAGAATAGCAAGATGTGCGAAAAGGCAACGACGCTTCCACCAATCCAGAGACCTGAAAATTTTTAAACCCGTTGCAGCGAATCTTGGAACCTCAGAACTCGACGTCGGAGTTGAACAGAAGTTGTACAAAGTACAAAGCAAATACACAACTATTTTTGGTTTACAACTGATAATTCTATATATTTTTTCAACAAAAATACCGTGTAAAACACAAAAACAAGGCCACGAATTTCGGTTTACATTCGGTCCATTTGCCGGAACCGAAAACGTGAACCGCGTGCAGCGAACGTGATCCATAGACTAAATGCATTATTTATTGTAGAATATTTTCCTGTCTGTTGCGGAATATTTTTGAGTCTGTTTCGAATTTACTGCGAAATATTTTTTCTTGGATTTGTACATTTTTTCTCAAAATTTTATTTCAACATTTTTCAAGAGAAATTTGATAAAGAGATATTTTTGTCGTATTTTTCACGCACGCTTTTGTCGACAGGCCTAGTAACCACACCAATCATGGAGAGTTCCGAAAATACGGTTTTTGTCGCTAATTGGTATGGTCTTCGAGAAGCCCGGAATTTTGCGGCGCAAACCTTCTGTCTCTCAAACTACCTGTCTCTTACTAGTGGCGCGTATATGGAGTGTCCGAGCTCTGCCGCCACTTGCTGGGCCGTGGCCTGCTCCGCATGAGTTTTCACAACTATTTCCCATTCCTGCGGCGATGCGTATTGCTGCGCAATCCAAACCAAGCACGCATTGTTGCACTCGATGAAGAAGTCGCAGCTGCAGTTTGGCGCGCATGCACACGCCATCAGCGGCTGGATCGACGGGTTATCGGAGAAGATTCCGACGCTGTGCGCCGCGATGAAATTCGGCGCACACGGCGGGCTTCGGGAGGACCACATTCGTGTCCATGCTCATCAACATGATGACTGTCGTCGCCTCTTGCTCATATTGGCTGGGCAGATTGATGATGTCACGATGGAAGAGAATAGGGTTGGCAAATCTCCGGGGATTTTTCCACCGTCCCCCAATCCCCAGGGAATCCCCTTGGGGATCTTCCGAAAATCCCCCGCCTATCTTGCACTTGTAAATTTTTCAGAAGTAGAAAATGCAATTTTTTAGTCGTGAAAAATTTTTTCATTGGGAAATCCCCGGGGATTTTGTTCAGTCCCCCCATCCCTGGGGAATCCTCGGGGATGCCAACCCTAAAGAGAACGAGACCGGCGATGCATAGGAGGGGCAAAAAGATCTCCTCGACGGTTGTCGTCGATGCCGGGATGTAGCGCCGTTTTCAAAATCGTCATCGAAATTTCGCGAAGTCTAAATCGATTCAGTTCGAACGCAACTCTTGATAATGCCTACCAGTACACGAAAAGAATAAGGTTGTCCAATTCCCGTTGGCTGCGCACTCGCAGTTCGTTGAGGTAGTCATTAAGGTGAGCATGACATGGTTTGGGTTGCATGCAATTGTGTAAGTGACGCTAGCGTTGAAGACCTCTGACCTGTTCAATCAAAACGCCCATAGCTAATAGTGGTGACTAGTTGTAATCAAATTTGAGAGTGTCAGATTTACAACCTGTTCTAAAATCACGGTTCTCTGGTTCTTGTAAACTGTTTTGATGATGACGACGTGCTGTGCAAAATACATGATCACGTAATTAAACAACAATTTTTGCTTTTCTGTAGAGGCGTGTACGTGTATTACTGTAATCCGTTGAGCGTTAGACGTCGATCGATAGCCAGCAAGTGCCTTTCGATGGCGTCCAAACGAATCAACAAAGGATCCGAGGGACTTCCGCATTCTTCCAACGAACCGATGTGCCGACGCGACATCTCAACAATTCTACCTTCGTCGGCTGGCACATTAGGTCTGTTTGACGAGGACGGCCGAAATCGTTCAATCGTCTTTCGTATCACAAACACCGGCACGTGAACGAGCGCGGCGAACGAGAGGCCGATGTAGAGGCCCAAAATTCCG
>JAQGBB010000515.1:0-18598 GCA_034691745.1 Prismatolaimus dolichurus
TACAACAATCGCGATCGTGAAACCGACGTAAAGTGCAATCGGGAGGGCGAGGAATATCAAACAAAAGATCATAAGGCAAAGATCCTCGAATTTTGTGCTTGCCGAAGTAGACGAGCTTGTGTACACCGTCTGACCCCAGTATGCCCCCACAAGAGCACACACCACAAATAAAACACTTACGAGCGTAAAGCCGATCGTCAAAATTTTAAGGCACGTCTTCGCGAACGCCTTATCAAACGTAAAGCTATATCTCACGGGAAAGTAGATGGCCACAACCCTATCAAACCCGATGGCTGCCAGTATCAAGGCCTGATAACACCAAATACAGACCGTGGGAAAGTACAGATTCTCTTGACTAGTTACCGCATTTGCAAGCGTAAATGAGTTTAGCGCAAACGTTGGCGATATGAAGCAGAAAGGAAAGAAAAAGAAGAGCATGATAAGGAGATAGCCGTAAATGTAGAAGAAATATCCCGCAAACTGAGCGATGCTTAGCGCGTAGAAAAAGAAGATTATGTAATTGTCTGAATTTGCTTTTCGAACCTCGTGCAGGACCTTAAGAGTGGCGTAGAGGATATAGACGGCGAAGGGCCAATAGAAAACGTCATAAACACTCAGCGCAACGTTACCGCTAAGCGCACCATAGGCACCAAAACCGTAGAACCATAGATAGGCGTTAGCTAAGCCCCAGTAAGCCATGCTACTTGTGCAATATCCGCTCACGGCTGTCGCGGACACGTTCTCTTGTTGCAGGCAAGGAGGCAAAGCCAACTGCCAGTAATAGGCGACCTCATATGGCATATATATGTTATTTAGGTACCACGGGCTGTACAGACTGCTTGGATGTGTTGCAGATAAGTATGAAGAAACGCACGCGCTGTACTTTGCGAAGAGAGCCTTTCCTTCGCAATCGGTTGCGCCCGGTAGGTATAGTGATGAGCACGCCGCAACTATCGTTGGCGCCGCAGTGATTGGTGTTGTACTTGTTTTTAGCGTACTTGTCAGTGGTAGATGTGTTGTATTGCCAACTGACGGGCTATTTGCATCGACGAGAAGTGGCGTAGATTGAGAACTGCTTGTGAGCTCCACGGTGGTACCGTTCGTTTCGTTCGAAAGTCCTTGTGCATTAGGGCTCAAAAGAATAGCACGCAGCAGAGCAAAAAGCAACCATTGACATAGCGCCATATTTGTAGCTGTTATTGAGAATAGCGCAAAAAGTTGAATTAGTTTAACAACACCGAAAATGCTAGCACAAAACGGCTACGCACGGCGAGCTTGGTTAATTAGCGGACAAGAAGTGCTTTGTTTGTGAAGACACAGTTAACTGGAATTAACTAACGCTAAGAAACTCAAAGACCGAGTGCGAACTCTAGCCTGCGCTGATTAAGCTTATGTCAACGGCAGGCTTCCGTAAATGTACTTTCGAGATAAAGGCGAAAATCCTGGAATTTTCCCATGGTTCGGGAGCACATTTTCCACGTTGTAATGAGATCTGTGAAAAAGAATATTTTTGTAAATGAAATTTCGCTTGCGCTTCTCGGCGCCTACTCCGTAAACTACGTCAGTTCCCACGTATAGAGCTGTGGGCTTTTGATTAAAAACTGTGAGTAAAAGAAAGCCGCAATTCCAGAAAATGCTAGCCATGAAGCAGGGAGCTTGCAGCTGTCCGCATAAAGCTGTGATAGGATAATCTGAGAAATTACGGATAAATCTCCGAGTTGGCGCCGTTCCGACGTCTCTAGCGTGCGCCAGAGGAAAGCTGAAGCAAAACGAGGGCGATGCCTTTTGTAATTCCGGCAATGGCATACAACATTTGCCGGGTGACCGGTTCGGAATCTGCACATGGACGGCAAGGCAGCGCCGCAAACTTTTTGCCGATTTCGGCTCTCGAGTCGCAAAATTACGGAGAGTAGACTAAATTCGACGAAAAATTAGCATGTGCACCTAGTCACGCTCAAATTTGAACTCCTGCAATAGAATTTGATCTAGTTTCACGTGAGCTGCTCGGATCATCTACGCGCGCGTGCTTAACAACCAAACTGTGAAGCCCGTTTTTTGCTAATTTTATGTAAAATCGCGAAAACCAGCAAACTGCGTAAAATGTTGCGACCAAACGCGCTGGCTGATTGGGCTTAGATTTTCCAGACCAACATCCTTTTTTCTATAGTTTCAGGAAAAAATACTAGAACTTGAACGGGCATGTGGTTGCGAAGAAACGGGGTACGAGTGACATGTCTTTTTTGAGGCATAATCGCGTCACCGCCGTCGCTTTCCTACGACTTCCAGACGTCGTAGTAAGCTGCAATTTGGCAGTCTGACTGATTTAAGATCCCAAAAGACGGTTCTGAAATTAGTTTTGAGTAATACTTGCCGCACACACGCGCTATAGGGCACGAAGCTACACATTAGCTATGTGGTTGATAGCGGCCCCTCTTAAAGACTCGATTTCGCGTCGATTGAGCTGAAAACTGGCAAACTAATTTTCGCCTAATTTTAAAGTGCTGAAAGCGAATTTGACTACGAATAGCGTATACGCAAGCTGTCAATCTTTAATACACTGCTTTTCGCCTTTGCCATTGACGGCGCTAGAAAAAATCCGTAATTTTGCAAACGGTTTCCGTGCTAATAACTTTGTGCAGGAAAATCGCAAAAAACTGCAATTTTTTCAGCACTCTCGGGGTTGAAGCAAAACTTTTTTCTCGCCGGAGCTCGGCTCGTTCAGTGGAGAAAAGTTTATTTCAGCAACGTCGTTTTTTCTCCGACCCCAAAATTTAAACTTTTGCGAATTGCGGCTTGCGCACGCTACTGGTGTGTATCCGCAGGCCTCAGCTTTAAAACAAGCGCTAGCTCGGCCCGCTGCGTGCACTCATGCGTGCGTGACCCCTGTCGAAGCTTGGTTCGAGACGTATCCGTAATTTCTCAAGTTACCCTATGAAAAATATGAGAAAGGTCACTCTTGAGTTTTTGCCTATCCGACGGATGCACAAGTGGATGATAAAACATGACAACTCGGACGCAGACATGTGAACAGTATTCAAAACAATGATGTCAACTCTCATGGACATTAAAAGTGACGCATACAATGTCCATGGGCTTACGTTGGGATAACTCAGTGTCTTGGCCTTTGACCAGTTGGCACTATCAGCAAAACGCTTTGCACTATTCGTTAGCCGCTTGGCACTATCCGTTGGACGTTTGGCACGACCCATTGGCCGGTTCGCGCACTCCATTGGCCGATTAGCGCATTCCATTGGCCGGTTGGCACACTCCATCGGCAGGTTTGCACACTCAGTTGGCCAGTTGGCATATCCCATTAGCCGTTTAGCACACTCCATTTGCCGGTTGGCACACTCCACTGATCCGTTGGCACCCTTCATTGGCCGTTTGGCACACTCCGTTGACGGGTTGGCACATTCCATTGGTCGTTGGAGAAAGAGAAGGTTAGGCGACCAAAACTTCGGATTTTTGAACGCTGTTTGATCACGAAAGCTCTGAGCAGCGTTTAGATTGTGCTAAAAGCACAGCCGATTTTTATTTCCAAAAATTTTCAGCATTATTTTTTACCCAAAGCAACGTTTTCAGTGCGAAAGTGGGCCTACTTAATATTTTCACGGCGGAATTTTTTTAAAGAAGAATGCCACGACCGAAGCGAGCGGCGCATACTTTTGCGATTTCACCCTAAATTTACCCGCTAAATTTCACATTTTCCCGACGCGTAGACATTCTGATCACTGTACCTAATCGGCAATTTTGACGCCACCGTTTCTTTCAGATCAGTATTTTTCTTCCAAGAATGAGAAGGCACTCTTCATGTTTTTGAAACAGCAATTGTATGTAGTTCTTTGTTTTCGATTTCTTGCAAGAAAAAGCCTACTTACGGCACATGCAGAAACAACGTCGTTGCGTTAAAATTAACTGTAAAAGTTTGCACTTCAATTACGCTAAGTGCAAATTCGAGCATTTTTATACGTTTGAGAGCAAAATAGTAAACGTAAAAACGCGTAATATTAAACACAGCAGGTTTTATCCCACTTTTCAAAACTCTAAACTGTAGACGAAATTCGGGCGTGTTCCTTTCCGCAAGGCGGTAGTGCGTACGTAGTTTGATTCTATGAAAGACAACATCGTGGTGAACTCTGCAAGTGCAGCTGCTGCAGAAGATTTTTCTCATGAACTTGCGAGGCGGATGCTATATCGCACAAAATGACGTTCGCTTTTACTCATGCTTACGGTCTTCTATTGTATGCCATTATTTCAACGTTCACGCTGATCACGATGTCGGGAAAAACTCAGGTGTGTTGAAGTATTCGCCGCAAATACCGACGAATTTCCAAATGTGTGTCAACTAACTGTCTTTTTAGCCAACTGTACTGATTTTTTCAAATCTCTTACCTCAAGACTGTCAAAGTGCTGAATTTCAAAACCACAAAAATTATCCAGATTTTCCGAATGCTGCTGCTGATTCTCTAACGTTTCTGAAATTTTCGCGAGCTGAATTCTGGCAAAACAATGGTTCTGGAAGCTAATTCGCGTTCTACGCATGAGAGTCTACGTTATTTTGCGCACAAAACAAACAAAGATTTTGTGATAAAATTCAAGGTTACTGTTTTTTAATCGAGTCAGTGTAGGACTTCCTTCCCCCCCCCCCCCCCCGAGACCGATGTAAAATTCGAACCGACGAAAATTGAAGCAAAATTCCTAACGATTAAAACTTCCTTGCAAAAAATCTTGAACATTACGTGTATAGCCAAAGTCGAAAGATCCACCGAGGGCTGTTCCTTGCTCACCCTTCGAGTGCGCCGCCGACGCATTATGCTACGCCGCAGGCGATCGATTTGCGAAAGCGAACGACTCTTACTGGTACGAATGCACTAATGGAACGAAGCACGCGGTCGCACTTGTTCGCGGGTGCGTTCACCAAGAAAGTGGAACGTTCTTGGCTAACGGAACGCGTTTCCGGCGCGAAATGTTCGTTTACGAGTGCAACGTCCGACGCTCGAAAAAGGGACAAAATGTGGTCACTCTAGAAGCCGTTGCATGCCTGACGCCAGAGTCGCGCGAAGCGGCTATTGGCGACCGATGGAGTGTTGACCAAGATGTGCCCGGTCATGCGTTCGTCTACACATGTTCAAAGGATAAACGATCGCAGAGCTTATTTGTCCGCGCCGTTGCCTGCCAGTTCCTGGGAGTGACGATCAATCCCGGGTGCTTCGCGCTCGTGCCGATACCGCAAAAGGCGACCGTCGCCATGGCGTGTGAAAAGGGAGATGGAGGGGCGGCGTTGACACTTCGACAAACGAACGCGACCGGTGAAGCGGGAATTAGGAAATGTTGAACATGTTCTTTGAGCTAGAACGCCGTTGCATGATCTGACTTGTACATAGTACAATTTGATCTATCAAGAATTGATTAATTGTGAAATTTTAAGATGATATCCTTGGGGCGTGATGAATTTGTACAGAAAGCGATAGTTTCAGAAGCTTAAAAACTGTTGCCTCGTTCCATCGAGAACTTTGAAAATTCTTCGATCGAAACAATGCTCTTTTCTAAACCGAAAGATGCTTTATTTTAAATAAAATAAAGTCGAAGAGGTTTGAAGCTTCTACTAAAAACGACGAGAAGATACGAAAACTCGAGACGATCAAAACTTTCTGAATAGGATCAAACCTTTGCGTAATTTTTGAAATCGATGAACATCGAATTCCATCGCTCTGGATTGATTGATTTCTTATATTGAAGCAATATGACTATTTAGATTCAAAAGCACGGACTGAATTGCAAAACCAGTCACAGCGCGAAAGACTACATGAAAAAATTCGTGAAAAACCACTTCTGAAAATTTATGAAAAATCTGAATAGTTTTGCATAATGCAAATTAACATTTCAGGAAGCTTTTCTTGAAACGACAAACATTGAGCAGAAATAACGTCGAGAATGTGATCAGGCTGGTATGACATCCATTAATATTCCGTTGCAAAAGCATATTAGGATTGGCGTGTCAACTCGCACTTTGAAAAGTTATTTACAATTCCTTGCTTGTCGTGATGTCGATTGAGAAATTAAAATTTCGGCGAATCCACATTTTTCTGCTTAGTCACACAACTTGCAGTGCATTTCAGTTGTTCTCAAACCCACAATTTTAGTCGCTGTGGCCAGAGATGCTCGCGGGCCTAAAATCGTCGGCCCGGCCCGCAACTGTACGATCAGCCCTGCCCGCAATTTTTAGCGCCTGCTGGCCCGGCCCCCACTTTCTTCAAACTATAGGCCCGGCCGCAAGCAACCCCACAGTACACACGAAGACTGCCATCTTATGCCAACCATGAAGCAATTTTTATTATGCTCATGAATTTTACCAGCCAAACCTAAATGCATCTGCATGCATGCACTCTCGCTCAATGACGTTTACCGCTTCAATGACCCTCAAGAAAGTCTCCCAAACGGCAGACCTACCTCACTTTCCATAACAGCGGCTGCTTTTGAGCAGCAACGCGACGTTAGAAGTGAATTGTGTTTGGCGCACTGGAAGCAACTAATCAGGGTTAACTCTGTTGTCACATAGTCCCGCGCTGCGTTATTGATGGAGTTTGGCCGAATTGGAATCACGCATTGTGAGTGTGGATGATGCGCAAGCTACTTTTTCTATTCTTTTCAAATTTCGTTCACGATTAATTTGATGCAGCGACAAAAATCGAATTGCGTCCTTCTTTTCCAGAAAATCTCGCATTATATTATCCGTGTTAGCGACATATTTCCAAATTTTACTTCTGTTTCCAATAAATGGCAAGTGCATGTGGTCCGTTTTTCTACAAATAATATCTATAATTTTCCTATCTTCTCACAAACGAACTCCTGTTTTATTGCAAATGCATAAAATCGCGATGCAAACAAAAACAAGACTATCGTTAAAGCACAAAAACAACCAAGTCATTACAACCATGCTAGTTTTGAAAATAGGGTCCGTAAAGTCGAGATGCACGGTTTGAAGACATTGACAGCAATTGTTAAGACATTAAACGTGTAGCCTCTTGCCTTACGTTTTGGTGTCACAAAATGTATGCAGTCTAAATACAAACTTTGGCTACTATCGACTTTTACAGACCCTTTACAATTAAAAAACCCGAGACCGTCGAAATTATACATCGATATACGAACGAGTTGTGACTTTCGCCACATGTCATAACTGTGCTTCCGAGTGGCCATTTTGCATTTGGACAATTTCTGGCTCATCTAAAAAAAGTTGCGAATATTTGGCACGTGATTGGAGTTCAATAGGGTAAGGAGTAAACTCGGTCTACCTCACAAAGCAACCAAAAATATATTTAAAGTAAAAATAAAAAAATTAAATATCGCTAAACAAAAAATTAAAGAATACATAATAATTTTTTACATTTTATTCGCTTTATTTTCAACTATTGAACCTAATTGTACACAGATAGTTTAATTTAAATTTATTTTAATTATTTTATTAATTAATATTATTTTATTATAAACATTTTAATATTTTTTATTTCTAAAATTATTTACAACGTTCAGCCAAAATATTTTTATTTTAAAATCAAAATCTGAGAACAAAAACTCTTTTTTTTTCAAAATTGCACTGTTAAAAAATAATCCTCAAAACGCATAAAAAACATTTTTAGTGTACGTAAAACAAAAACGTAATTTTCACAAATATTTTTACATAATTTTCAAAAATTACCTATTTTCGCACATGTTTCCCACGAATTCTCCGATTTTGATCCTGATTTAAATTTGATTTGAAAATTTTTCATCGATTTTTATTTCGATTTCAAAAATCAAAATCAATAGCATTAATTTTAGCCGAACACAATACTTTTATTTTAAATTCCTATTTTATTTTTAATACTATTTTTATACTATTAAATAGTAAAAAATAAAAAAGCACTTTTATCCAAAAAACGCTCAATTTTCCCCCTACCTTCATCATTGCCCCTCCCTCCACTCTTCGAGCCTCGCACTTCCTGCATCTCTTCGACAAGTTCAAATCTAACACCGCGAACATTCGCGTCGAACCAGTTATCGAAAGTAGACGGCTGAAAGTCCGCTCGAATCGACTCGTTCACAGCCTCTTCGTCGCCTATCGTTCGCACGTCCGCTGCGTTGATTTCCTTCCGAATCGGCGTCACGTCGGCGACGGATATCGAAAGCCTGGCTGCTAGTGCCGACAGTTGGTCGGGTTGAGATGCAGAGTCAATCAGACTGTAGAGCGTAATTAATTGTAATTTCAGCTCAATCATATTTTATGTTTTTAATAATATACATTTGTTTTACAATAATTTTTATAATTCTCTAATACACGAAAACGCTTTAAAAATTATATAAATTATTTTTTTAATTAAATTTGTTGTTTTTTATTTTTTATTTATTTTTAAATAAAAATTTAAAAAATTTTAATTCTTTAATAACAATTTTAATCATTTTAACTTTGTGATTTTTTAAAATAATAATTTATTTAATCATTTAAATTCGCTTGTTTTTAACTTTTTATTTAAATTTTTTTATAATATTTTTTATTTTTAAAATTATTACTCTAAAATTACTATTTAATTATGATTAAACTTATTCTAATTTTTAATTATTAAAATTTTTTTTTTCATCCATTAGCTTTATTTTTCAACTCTCACGTCAGTGATCCAACCGAAGAGGAAGCTGTTGCCCTCTGAGCTTCCGGCATCCGCTGAGCTCGACGAGGTCGGTCTAAAAATTAAAAAAAATTTTCTGCAAAAAAAACACGCAGATTTCAACCACTTGCACCTCCAACCAATCAGAATTAAGCACTAAAGCTTTCGACCAATCACCTCTCTCCTTTCCGCCTGTCTCCGACCCGTCTCGGTCCCAGTCCGGCACCGATGGTGCCACCGGTACCGCCTCCCCGTGGTCGCCGAACCGCTCAAAGAACTCTTTCAGGTAGTCCTGTTTGTAGATCCCCGGTGGACGCGCTTCGGCGAAAACATTTACAGCCTCGGTTGCACTGGGATAAAAAATCGATAATCAGTCACGTGATCACGTAAACTAGAAAATCCAACCTACGTGAAGTTCATGACAATGCGTAGATAGGCGGAGATAAGAAAACCGGTTCGATTAAAGCCGTGCGTGCAGTGGACGACTAAAACAACTTTTAGGCTCACATATCGGTGTATAGTATCCGTGAATCCAGGGAGGGAAAAGCAATTGAATTCGTGGTCACAACACCCACCGATTATTTCGTTTGGATGGTCTTTGATGAACTTGTCGCAGATTTCGATAAACCTGTCGGTCAGTTCTCTGGATGGGCATTCGCCGTGCCTGTAGGCAATTAAGCTTGATTTTTAGCTAATTTTCAACGACAATTGTACCCTGTGCATGCGAGTTTCTCGTATTGAATCTCGCGTGTTTTTACGTTCTCTTTGTTGTAGTAACGATCTGTGTTTGTTAGATCTATCCAGAGACCGAGTTTTGACTAAAAACGAGCAAAGAAATTGTTTTTAATGTAGAAATGTTATAATTGCGTACTGGTGCTAAGAGGGCACTCTGTGTGTTGAAGAACATCTCGACTGTGAAACGACATATCTCTTGTTGAACGAAATTGTCAAACGGTGTCTTGAACGCGATGAATTTATCTAGAAAGACTTAGCTTGAAAAATCACATGCCATTTTCTTTAAAAAAAAACAAATTACTTGCGATAATTGAGCTATATATTGGACAATGTAGCCACCGCGGCGGTGGTCCACGGCCAGCCATTTGAAACAGATGATTCTGCGCGTTGCGCGTGAGAAATAGACTGCGTTGATGTCCTTGAAGTAGAGTAATGAGAGAAAAAACGAATCAGCTGATTTGAAGGTAAGTGAGATAAAAAAATCAACACGTAGAAATCGGGCTAAAGTGCACTTTATGTGTCGACCGACTAATATGCGTCAGCCAGCATGCACTATGAGTCCGCAGACGTCCGCCAGAAAAGCTCACGATGTATTATACGTCCGCCTGCGCGCAGCGTTGCGTGTTGGCGAACCTGTATTGCACGATGGAAAATTATAGGTGTGCTTGCTTTCCAGACTGATGGACCTATACTGCATGCATGCTGAGGACGCATAGTAGTCGGTCGACACCAGATAGGCTTAAAGAATTCCTAGGCTTAACCACTCAGCGTGTAACATAAAGAAAAGTCGCAGCGAAATATCCCATGATAAACATACGATATTTCGCTGCGAATTTTCTTTATGTTACACACCCACTGTTCTCCGTGCCTGGTCGACACGAGAAGTGCACTTTTGCCAGAATTTGTTCACTCATGATTACACACAACAGCGTAAAACGATCTGCGTGAACACTATATAGTATGCAAACTCTTAGAACACCGTTGCTCTATACTAAACTTTCTTCTTCACTCTTCCTAGCTTCTGCCATCAATGCACAAATTGTGTACAGCATTACAAAAGGCTCTGTAAAAAGCTAAACCTGAATTCCTGTAAAAGCTAACAGCTAACCTTAGCTCTTCAAAACACGTGCATGCCCGATTCCTTAGCTCAGGCCTACCGCAGCTGAAACCAAAAGACTAAAATATCCCGAACGTCAACCTTGTGTGGCAAACCATTTGTCATATTTATATCATATTAAGAACTCCATTTACAAGCAGCCCGTTTGCTTCTTGTCGTCGTCTTTGGTTGTGATCGTAATTTGCAGGCAAACCTTAAAAAATATTGGCATCGAAATTTGATTGTGATGCTTGATGCTTCTAACCATGCCAGATCAGTGTTCGTCAGGTAGCTGCTGCATGTGACACCATTGTTGGTCTGGTATGTTATTATAGGATTCATCTCCGCTTAATTAATAAAGCAAGGAGTCGAATTTTGCCGAACAAATTTTTAATTTTGCACAATCATCCCACAATCGTCATCGAAATAATGGCTAATCTTACTGCAATTTCGCCATGCAAAGTCGGCCGTCTTTGGCTTACAGTCGGCGGCTGCGCTGAGTCACGAAACACAGTGAAATCAGCAGCTTTATAATTTTTTGAAAACACAAATTAAATGAAAATAAATTTTATTTAGAAAATGCGATTATTTTGGTGTACTTAAAAAGCAACAAAGCTAGCTAGCCTTTGCCGATTTTCTGGAGTGTATCCACATTCGTAGTAGACAACAGCAAAACACGTGCAACCAAGACGGGCACACGTGATAGTCAGCGATTTATTTCAAATGCACTCCAGCATTTTCCACGCGTGACCGCGTCTAAAAATTAGCCGCACTGTGCGTTTTATTTTCGCGTTGACTCTATTTCTACACGATGTGAGATTTTTCTCTCATTTGTTGCCAGATAATTTTACTAGGAATTAAATTTTAAATTTCTGAGCCGACGAGATCGACATCTGATTTAAAGTAACTTTTTCACGTGACGTCATATGTGCATGACTCATTAGCCATTGGGTAAACGTCTGCGGCAGAATCAGAAACTTGCTTCTGCGTATATACAGACTACTACAGTAGCGTAAAATGCAGTGATCCTTTTCGTAGTACATCACAGTCAGCGGCGTAATACAGTGTTCACTGGTCTCTCGAATGTGAGCAAAATATAGTCTCTGAATTTCATATCAGCATGAAGTCCATCTGCAAACAGCCCGTCTGCTTCTTGTCGGCATCTTTGGTCGTGATCGTGATTTGATGGTAGGTCTTAAAAATAATGCATTAAATTTTTATTTTTTCCAAATTGGTGCTAGAACGGCTTACATTGTGATGCAGTCCAGCGAGGACTTTGATCACCGACGCCAGATCGACTGTCTGCGACTGATGCGGTTTGCCGTCGCCGATCATCGGACAAGTGTTCACGATCTTGCAGCCAGGAAGATCCTTTCTAAAAATCCTCTAAATTTAGAACTTTTACCATATATTACTTTTAGTGTGCTTACAGTGGAATGTTGACTTTGTGAAATTCGCACTTGCCGAGGATCTGCTTTCCGAACCACATGAGACCAATGTCCATGAGGAAGCTATCGTAGGTAATGCCATTGTTGATTGTATACGTGAAGCTAATCTTGTTTGGTGGCTTCGTCGGATCGAGAGGATAGGGCGTCACCGATGGGCTGTCGAAAGTGACGACTGGATTTTCCACTAGAAGTATTTATCGACTTTTAGATTTTTTTGGACATTTTTACAAGCTAAAATCAAGAAGCTTACTGCAATTTCGCCATGCGAAATCGGTCGAGTTTGGCTTACAATCATCGCCTGCGGCAAGGGCAACGAAGGTGAGAAAAATCAGAAACTTCAACATTTTCGACAAAATCGAGCTAATGATTTGCTTTTTGGTCAGAGTGACTAAAACGACGAACTGGCCACGCCTGTTTTCAAACTTCGGTATTTTCTTATCAGTTAGAAATGCGACGAAATTTTAGCTTATTTCTCTTTTGTACGCTGGCACACCTGACGCCTCTGACGTAAGCAACACGTGTTGTCGAGGTGGACAAACAGCAGCTTTATGACCAGCGAGAGTCAGGTGAGCATAACTGTGCTGCCGTCGGTGACCTGCAAGGGAGTGTCGTCCTTTCGGTTAAGCCGAATGTTTGCTCACTCGTCAAACAGCTTGCATTACTTTATTTATCTTTTTGATGAAACGCCTATAAGTGTGCAAAACTTGCGCGCAGCATCTAAAGACATTTGAGACATTTATGGAGTGTTTATCCTCAAGTAAACAGAATAAAGTGCACTCGCAAATAGGGTACTTTATTTGTAGACGATTTAACTCAGGTACAATTTAGGTCTTTGAGGCTAAAGTTTATATGTAGTCTATCGATTTATTCGCTCGAAGCACGCAGCAGTGAAACAACAATATTTTTGGCACTGAGTAAAATCCAACCAACTCAACTCAACCCGAACGAGGTGGGTAAAATCCAATCCAACACAACCCGAAAATTTTAAAACACATGCAAACGCGTGTACTCAATGACAATTGAGTTTTAAAATTTTAAAAATTTAATTATTTTTGAAAACCGTTGTTTTCGGTTGCAGAATGTTTCCGTACTATTTTAATTTTGGGTTAGATTTTATCCACCTCCGTCGGGTCGGGTTGGATTTTACCCACCTTGCTCGGACTGGGTTAGATTTTACCCAGTATCTATTTTCTTCAACTCGACAGCTTTCCGAAAATCTCAAAAAATAACAAATACCATATTAAGTATTTTGTTCTTTGTCAGTCGCATACGCGAAGTGCTTTGAATGCAAAGATACTGTTCAGGCGTTCAGCTTTGATTTGTTAATGTTTTTTTTGTCGACGGTAAATGGAACTTTCAGCTGCGGTCAAGAGCAAATGAACTAATGAGTCAAGTCGAAAAAAGAAGCATTCAATCCGATTGAGTTTCGGCTTCTCAGAATTTACTCGTTTGCATTTCAATGTTGATTGGAATAACGATCAGGCTGATGTTCGTCGTTTTTTCATTCTCTAAATTTTTTTTTGTGAATAACATAATAGAATTAGTGCGCGTCCAATACAGCGCGGACACGACAATTGCCTCAAAATCCTGATCCTTCAACTTGACTCGACTTGAAGTCAAAACTGATAGGATATAAATGGGTTTGACTGTATTCGATTGCACACACAGAATATTAGAAGTTTTTAAATTCGATTCCGTCCACGATTTTTGGTGTCAGTTGTATGCGTGCTTTCTGGAGACAAAAGTTTCGACACAAAATTATGCTGCTTATTTGATGAATCGTTGAAAAATCCTTTGTCTACTATAGCCTCGAGTAAAGTGTCCAAAATTTCAACTGCAGCTATTTGTCTGCACTATAGCTTTCACACTGACACTATCAACTGTTTCACGCATCGAGCTCCCTATTTGTCGACTAATGACGCATCGACCAAAGACGTTCCGCGGACCTCGATCATACGTTTTCTTCGCGACTCGCTGCACGCGACTACCGCGGTTCGAGGGCTCCCTCTTGTTCTTTTATCCGCAAATAATTGACATGGACTTATCTGCTAAGTAAGAAGATAACTCCATCAGACGCACAGTAGGTGACCTTTTTGGCCGCCACTCGTGCTTTGTTTGATTTTGCTACTCGCGCGCGAACGAGAAGTGGCAGGTGTCTACGACGTCCGTCACTGTTTCGGACCATGCGTGGGAACGTCGAGAACTAAACGAACCGTAACTTTCGCCGCTGTCTACTTTTGATGGTCTGTCACTTCTCTCCTTCCTGCCCTCCCCTCGCGCCGGTCCAATGGTCCTCCTTCGACGTAGCTGCAATTGGACCACAGGAACGCCGCTGCGACAACCACAATGTGCGTTCGTCTAAGTGGAGCAATTTCATTGTTCGATTGTGGCACTCAATTTTTCAAGTTTTTCCCCATTTTTTGGTTAGAGATTTCATCGTTATGATGCCAAACAGATCTACTGCAGCTTATGCTTAATTTAATTTGCGAGCAATTTAAAATTTGCTTTCAGGATAATGTCGAAACGGAGTGAAGCTTCTTTTTTTCGGCGTGCGCTTCAGAGATTGCGAAAGTGCTTTCGGCTTCGACGGGTGATCGTCGCGGGATTGGATAATAGCGGAAAGAGCACGGTGCTCTATCGACTGAAGTTTGGGAAATTTTTCAACTGTCGTCCGACGGTTGGCTTCAACTGTGAGGAGGTGGGTTACGCAACTCTTTATTGCATCCGGCAACGAGCGAGCGATAAAAATGAGGAGGCTTACTGGTCAGATTGGGATTCCCTCTCCTTCCCTTTCGCCTTCTTCCACCGTCTCCCCTCTAACTGTAGGAAAGCTTATTTGGAAAACAATTTTTTCGATCAGCCTTGTTTAGCATGTTGACTTTGTATATGTCAGCGAGAACATTATAAGCTGCGAGTGAAGAGGGTGATTTTCATGCAAATATTTTAATAGCAGACGATCGCTTCTGAAAAACAACACCTGTCATCAACTGCATGTATTAACGAATAAAGCATATTCTCTCCCAACATCGTGTGGATACACTGGCACTTAGTTAATTGCCCCAGGGCATGATTAAATGGCAGGGGACCACTTGTTCGAAGATAATATTTTGTCCAGAAAGGCTATGGTAATGGCTCCTAGTTGTAATTGAAAAATAGAGTTAACGAAATTACTTTTTGAAATTCTCCCACAATAACTGCCTCGTTTTTTACCCGCAAAAAGTGCACCAGCTGTCGGCCGCAGCAGCATGATCGTTTGCTTAGAATTTATAAGCTGCGCACATAAACCGCATAAATATTTCCAGGGATATGGCCTTGTGAAAATCCTAGCAAATTTCGAGGACACGTTTTACAACATTTCTCGCAGAAAATAAATATGCAAAGATTTTGCGTTCTAAAACAACGAAGTGTGATACTTCGAACATGCAGACATGCAGCCGCGTAAAGCTTACACTTTGCACGCAGTACGCGGTGGCCATGGAAAATTGAGAGTGCGAAAATTGCCAGAATAATCTAAGTGATTTTTTGATGATAATACAATTATCGAAGCCACAGAACTGACTCTTCGCATCATGCAGTAACGATAGGTTTTGAACTTTTGCTACTAAAATTTTTAGATCCGGTTGAAAAATATGCGTCTCACCTTCTGGGACGTTGGCGGCTTGGAGAAGTTTCGACCCCTATGGAGGACTTACCTTCGCGACGCCGATGTGCTCATCTACGTGGTCGACGCAAGCGACCACGAGCGGCTCGAAGAGTCGCGAATCGAACTTTCGAACCTGCTAGGCATCGGACTTCAACGGAGTTCGCAGGAGCGGACATCGCTTCCGGTCATCCTGCTCGCAAACAAGCAGGATCTACCTGGCGCTCAAAGTGCCGAAGAAATTCGTCAGAAGACGAAGCCCGAACTGCAGAAGTTTCTGCATCTAACGTGCTCGCTTGACTTTTGCGCAATCACCGGTGATGGCGCAGATGAGCTGAGCGAACTTCTTGGAAAATTGCTCAACGAAAGCGCGAACTTCTTTCAGCCAAAATCAAAATAATTTGGGATTCCGTCTAGCTGCTGATTTGTATTACGTACTTAAACCATGCGACTGCACGTGTGTGTGTGGTTGTGTCACAGTTGCGTGCGAGTTCGTCTTTGAATAGCCGCATCAGCAATCGGGTAAAATGGATTTTCTGGCTTTAATTAAGTTAATTGAATTTCGAGACGATCCTGTTAGCAAGACCAACAAGCTCAATTGTAAAAATAGAGGGTAAAGCCTTAAAATTTCAGAGGTTTTTTATTGTAGCGCAAAAAATGTTCGTCTTGAAGCAAGATGCGATTAGGTTGAGAGTCAACATGACGTCATACATGTGCGTTTGAGAGCATGCCAAAATTTCACCTATCTCCACGCTTTGAAATTAACATTTTTCGAGGAGCCTGACGCTCTCTCTCAATCAATGGATCGGACGTCTTTTATGTAATCCCGCAACCTGACTACTAGTTTTAGTTAGAATACAGCTGCTATCGATAGCAATAACTAAGAACTATCTTTAACATAGATAAGTCAGCAACGGCGTCCCTGCGTACAATGCACGCAGTTCCCCAAAAAACTGGATGCATTGCTCCGGAAAAATTATGTGTAGTGAACTATTTCGCATGGGGTAAAATAGTGCCCGAGTTAGTGTACGCACGCTTGCCATAGATAGGTATGTTCAGAATATGGCGTGAATACGGTTGCAACACAAGAAAGGAAATGCACATTTATCAAGTCAAACTAGGATTGTGGCACGTCCGGTTGTTTCAGTGTATGGCATTCGACAAAACTGATGCGGTAAAAGGGCTCGCGCTTGAAGTTATAACAAGGTCGCATGGGATATCGTTCAAGGAATACACAATAGGCGTGACGTCACATATATTTCTCCCTAAATTACCCTTCCAGCGCTTTTTCCAAGTGACGCAAAGCTTTCGCGTGAGGTGCAGAGCATTGCTAAAGCGATGGAGCTTTTCAAAGCGAGTCTTCGGCAATGGGATCGGTACAAATACGAGATAATTGAAGAGACTGTGCAGCTTGATGGTACGGATGAACACACGAGATTGAATTGTGACGTGTTCGGAAGCGTTGTGCAAGTGTCTATGGCTTGTGACCTATCGTCTGAGAATGACATTCTTGACTGGTTTGAAGAGTTCAACGCGCTTCACGGCACTGTTTATTGCAAAAGTCGACGATTGAATAAGGCTTTAGAAAAGCTTGGTGCCCATCTCTTAGCGAATGCGAATTCTACTGTGCACAGAGCAATGAAAAGAAAAACATACAGTAAAAGAAAAGAAGAACAAATAAAGTATGATCCAGCTACGAACCAGCAAAAGCCGACAGCGTACACCAAACAATTTGGCAGGTCACTCTTGCAAAAGCTCGGGCTCAACAACAGGCCTACACATTACTTTGTTACAACAATTGTGAAGGTACATACTGCTGGACATTAATTAAATTTATTTACCGAAACAAAACGTCATCAATATACAGTACGTATTGTCCATGCGAAGATACTCCGCGCAGATAGCCAATTGGATGACGTCTCATGATTGAGGTTGAAATGCTCGTTCTAAACCCTAAGCTGCAGAGGCTCTTATCGCAATGTAACAGGAGCACTAAGCAGTCTGCAAGGGCGCTAACAAGCCAACTTTGCGGACGTAAATTGCCTGAAAATATACCATACATTATGTTAGGTGTGGGAAGATTCGACCTATCTGCACCACAAATACGGCAAAATTTCAACGTCTCTGAAAAGCGAAATCCGCATCAACGTCGCTCACAATCATCAGATCAATATCGCTGCATCGCTCAAGTTTTGCACCATGAAGTATGCCATGCGTCGTGAGCTCATCGAGTCCGGGTCGGCTTAAAATTTCCGATCCGTGTTCGGTCCGGACCCTTAGCTGTCCGGACTCTCTACTTTGCAGCGCGCTAATACGTAGCACTGATACAGATGCGTATACGATACATTGGCGTGGGCACAGTTAGTATGTATTGAGTATTGCTGCAACTTTCCAGAACGCAACTGATAAGGTGCTACTCCATGATTGACCGCGCAAGCTGTGTCCACTGGAATACACGGAAACATTGAGACAGCGTCTGCGCTGCTCAGATTGCCGTTGCCAAAGTGGGGGTCGCTAAGCTGACGGATACAATTCTAAGTATTCTTGCGAAAAATGCGCAACACGCCAAACGGTTCACCACAATAATGCATATATTAACCAGAATGCTTGTTCTACAATAAATCAAATTTACGAAAAAGCTAATCGTGCATGTCCTACACTGCTGCGACTTCTACAGTTACCACGGCTGCTAGCTCCCCGAGAGACAGGCATTGTTAGTTGAATCTCGCAGTTGTTCCTTGCAATACTAATCTCCTTTTGCTTCCGCTCTTTCGCTTGCGGTCCACACGTGTTCATTAAACGGAATTGATCTGGTTGCAACAAGTGGTTTTCCTGCAAACGCAGCTTGTCATTATCTCTGTAGTAAGTTAAAGAGACAAATGAACATCGTCCTGTACAGGGGGCCGCACATTTATGGCGTCCCGTAAAAAGTGCGGTTTTTGGACCCCCCCTCCCCCTCGTCACGGAACGTCACAATGTCTCAGCCCCCCCTTCCCCAAGTGACGTCACTTTTGGGTTCACCCCCGGCGGCGTGTGT
>JAQGBB010000516.1:0-18566 GCA_034691745.1 Prismatolaimus dolichurus
GCTGCGCGCAAACATGATTGTTTTGAAGTTTATGCGCACGGCCATCATTGCACTCTGCGCGCTGTACTGTTTACCCTAAGTGTTGTTTTTCCACTTTGTCGCACGGTGTCGCCCCAGTAGAAAAAGGGCACCTCCCTTCCGACTGAATAATAATAGTCTATACGTTTTCAGTCTATCAGAACTACTTGCGTTATAACCGTAACGGGTCTCGCCTTTGCTTCACTGCGATGCCTGCGCAAACACATTGACTTATACAACTGATATGAGAGTTCTCTTCACGTGTCTATATAATTTACGTTTTGCGCATCGTTTTGCACACGCTTCCAAGCGGCGGCGGCGTGATGTAGCCATGCGGCGTTCTTCGTCAGTCGTGTGCTTGCGCGCCACTGGAGTTCTAGTAATCGCAGAGTTTCTTACTCGAGCCGTCTCTCACTCGAAATGCGTCATTGTGATCAATGAAATCGACACTGTTAACCTCAGAAAGGATGTAAGAAATTCATTGAGCTTATGAATTATTTTCTTGACGAAACCAAGTAGGACGTGACACTGAGCAAACCATGTCTTTTCGTTGAAATCGAAGCTTTTAATTCAATCGTAAAAGGACCAGCCATCGTTTTCTCTTTGATTTCTACCGCCGAAAGTTTAGAGAAGGCAGCTTTTACTATGTTGTCGCAGGCAACGCCAAATTTGCAGAATTTGCGTCAGCGGACACATTCATGCATTCGAATGATCCAAATTGTCTGGACCGTAACCGAGTTATGTGCTCGGTGAAAGCACATAACTGGGAAGCGGTTAGAGCGACATCTTTTGTTAAGCCGAATGCCGTTCTAAACGGCAAGATATCAGCAGTTGCAATGATACTTTTGTGCAACAAGAACGCAGATGATCAATTTCGGAGAACGTTTCTTCTGCCGACTCAATCGTCAAATCATCCAGGTATATCTAACATAATTTCAGGTCGCCCCAAACTACCAACCCTATGAAATACAAATGACGAATTTGATGGAAACACAGATTTGGTTATAAAAAAAAGCATGGATAGAATGGGTCGGGAATCTGGATAATCCGAACCAGAGCAAGGTACGCTGCAGCGTCTGTTTCGCTCGTCGCCAAAAGCACAGATCGGTTAATTCAAATCACGAGTTGCCGCCAAACACTTACACTTTAGTAAAAAGCAACATGGGACAGACTGCGAAAAAAATCGTGGGAGATTATCACCAGGCATGCGAAGTCAGCCTTTCACCGAACGACCTCGCCGTACGCTGAAACAACAAGCTCCAATCGTCGGCATTCACGCTTTTCGTTTGCAGACACATTCAAGCACACCCTTCATCGTGCGGCTTATTTCTTTGACGGTGTTCGTGCGACTTGCTAACGCAAATCTCGGGGAACAGCGAGAGCAAAACTTTGATGTAGGAGACTGACAGGAACAGGAACAGTATGAAGAGGTGACCTTGGCTGGCTGTCGTCTGGGGAATAAAACCAAACGACAAAGGCGGGTCTTCAAAGTTGCCGTCTATTTTTGGGCAAGAAAATTGTCCTATTGAATTGCGATAACAGTTTTCAGAAAGCCCAGTGCATCTTTGAAGTGAGTCGCAAGAACGATACACACTCTAACTACATGCGTCGCAAGCCGATCTGGAAAGACTAAAGTATTTTCACTATTTGTGGTTTTATCACTGAAAAACTTTCAAACGTTCCATCAGCTTTCTTGGCACCAAGCCTAAACAAGAACCACATTTATACAGATAGCACAATTGCCGGTTCACCAACATAAATGTTAACAGCCTTCATCAGCACAGCAACCTGGCAGCTCGTTTACAGTGATCTTCTCTCTCGTCGCAACAGCGGGCACCTTCTCACTCACGCTTGAGTGCTTCTGTTCTTTCAGCGTGGAAGATGACGTGGCAGGGCCGAAGCAGTCGGCCATCTCAAGTTCAGTCGGAGAGGTGCAATCTTTCGCCGTCGCATAAACTTCGACTTCAACTGTAATTTTGCTGGAGTTGACGTCCTCTGCGGCAAACAATGTAGATCGACGGGCTATTGCGACTTTTGTACCACTATCGACAACACATTTCGTTTCGATGCAGACGTCTGTTGCTTGCTCGACGTTGGCGCTGCTTTGTCCGTTGCAAGCTTCTTGAGCAACATCGCCTTCGGCTGCAGGTAGCTCCGTACGGACTTTGTTACCATTAAGTTCCGCTGTTTTCAACCGAAAGCGTCTTGCTATTGACTGCTGAATATAAAAGGCAACCACAATGAAAAGATGACATGCGGCGAAGATGCTTCCTCCAAGCCAAATGCCTAAAAGTATTCCAGGTTCACATCAAATTCTTCACATCGTACGCAGACTAAATGTTTTTTCCTGTTGGCGACCGACACAAAATTAAGACAGGAATATAGAACAATACGCCGTGGATGAGCTGCGGCACCTGATACGGTCTTGGATTTGCCAGACGCTGTGTAAGATAGATGGTAGTCTGTTTCTGTGTCTCTTCTTTCTGGCGGTGTGTGTGTGTGTCGACTAATTATAAACGTAAATAGCAGTTGCTAATGCATGTAAAAAGTTTTTGCCTACCCATTGAACCGCCAATCGTTGACAAAATTGCTTCGATGTTTGGACACGTCAAGACTTGCTCGATCTCCGGTGTCGTGTAGTTTGCGTAAAGGAAGTCCATTGCGAGGTAACTGTCAGAACCGCGGGGCATTTCGTCACTTTTTGCAGTCGCCGTTACTTCCCACAAAGCTAGCTTGCATAGCGGTACGCACGCACTTAGACAATTCGCAAGCGCAGTGTCATTCGCCACCAGAAGGGAAATGCGTTTGAGGCACTCAACTGATTTCAACTGCGCACTTCGTCGAACGTCGGCAACGTTTGGGTGTGCGTCATAAGCAGCAGAAATGACCCCACAGCCGTTCTCGAGGTACCCTCTTCGACATCGCTGCTGACACGAAAACGGATGCGTCTCCAGAGCGCATGGTTTTCTCACCAAGTTTGCGCTCGTATAAGCTGTCATTGTACCGAGCTCGACGGTGTAGATCTGATAGTAGCCAGGCTTGTTGCATTCCACAGCGAAAGAGCCTGTTTCTGCATCTGTGAGATACGCAAAGGCGCCGTGAGATGAAATGTAAACGCGAGTGTTAGCGCACCGTCGTCTAAATCGCCAAAAATCTCGAAACAACATTGCGATAATGTTGCCAGTTTGCAGTTTCGGAATAGCCACGCAGTACGTTCCCTCTCTTCCCGAAAGTACGTAGAGGAATAAAACATCGGAAATGTTCTGGACGACACAACTCAGCCTGAGGAATGCCCTTTTCCAAATTGACCACCATCGCGACCTGATTCAAAAGGACGCAAACGCGTGTGCTAATATCGGCAACAACTTCGGTGATGTTTGAAGGCAAACATTTGGCAAAAAATTCGGAGCATTGGTTAATCTCGAATGGTTTGCTTTCGTTTGCTGAATGAAACACTCGCTGTTCGAGCTCCATCAAATGAGAAACGCACGTGTAGTACGCGTGCACATACTGATCCGAGGAAGCTTTGGGACATGTTTCCGGAACCGTCTTCAGCGTGAGAAAGTCGATGTTGAAACAAAAATTTGCAAAGTACAGTTTATTGTTCCGCAAGCCATCAGCAGCGGTGGCAGATGAGTGAATTCATGAATATCAGCAGCTATTGAATGTAAAGAGTATAAAATTTTTGAACTTGACTAGCTGCAATAGCAATCAGCTTTAGAAGACGTGCAATGGTCATTCACACTTTGCATAATTTCTGCGGTTCGTTTTTTCGTTTTTTGCACCGCGGAAGAGGGCTTCGCCTTGCTGCCGGAGCTGATAAACTCCACTTCACTCCATAAACTTTCACACTAAGATAGCGCGCTCCGCATATGAAATGCTTCAGCGGATTTGGTTTATTCTGGACGTGGTTTCCATCAAAATTTGTTGCTATCTATTACGTTCGTCACAAAGAATTTCGGGTGAAATGACACTCATTATTTAAACTCGCTTTGTGCACAATTACTCCTGAACGACTACAGATTTTCTACAATTTTGATTGTGCACTCGTCGGTGGTTTGCTTCAAAATTTCATTGTCGTGATGTTGTGAGGGTTTCACGTACACTGATTTATTGCGTCAGTGGCCTTCGAGGAGCGGTACATTGGACGTTTTACCTGTCTTGACGAAATAAACAATAAACAGCGCTCGTTTGACTTACCAAAATGAAGACAGGCGATAAACGTAGTTCCGGTCCACAAGCCTAAAAACCGAATTGATACGATTGCGCCTTCCATTTTAGTATTACAGCGCTGCTTTACATAGAAGGCAAAGCAATTACCAAAAATTCTTGGATTTTTTGACGCACGGACAAGTCGGTCTATTTAATGCGATTTAACGTGCACCACCCGTCCACCTAGGATGATGACGTATGAAAATAAAACAAGTGCTGTTGTGTCATGTATGCTCAAAAGCTGATAGGTGGTGAAAGTCCACTAAAACCTAGAATGTGCAAACGCATAGCATGTTTACGGACCTAGTGTGCCCCCAAACGCATTTGTCATCTCCGTGCCGTTCATCTGTCGAAATTCCTGAAAGCGCACGTCGTAGAACTTTCGCCGATCTCTTACAACGAGAAAACATTGTCCACTATTGTGCTTATAAAGAAGGTCGTCTTTTGTTCAAGAAACGTCTTGGAATGCCTTACAGACCGCGTCGAGGCATCGCTGATAACACTCACGTCGTTCCTCTGCTCTCAGTCTAAGCTGATTGTAGCAGTTTCGCAGCGTTTCGTCTACGGCGTTTTCCTCCCACTTGTCGTTGCATGGCGGAACATGTTCTGCGTTCCACAGCGTCCAAATCAGGCGACAAGAACATGAGTTGTTGAGATGAACAACGCTGCAGACAAATTTGCAATCCCCTTCGGTCGCCGTGTGCGGTTCGTCTCGTCCGCATTCTGACCTGCCACTCCGAGAAAACTTTTTAACGTAAAACTTTGTGGACCCTGATTTTACGTAATAAGTCGCTAATGAGGGAAACGCTGACGAGGCGAAACTCGTGTGCGCAGCTCGTGAAGATCCACTGATTGGAAATGTGACCGAAATGCCAAAAAGAAGAATGAGACAACCTCTACATGCACCGGAATCTGTCCAGCTTGAAAGTCCATGCCTTGCGATTGACAATGCTGCAGCTCTCTTAAAAGCATCTTTGCGCATTAATTGTCTGCCTTTCATCGAAGGCAAATGAATTGCAACGGCGGCAACCTCGACTGTATTCATCAACGTTTGTTCGCGATCTTTGCGAGGGAATTCAACGTTTGACTTGAAACAGACCTCACTCGATCCGATTTCGCGACTGGGCAGCGTCAGTTCGGAATCCGCGAGATGACAGAGAATCGCACCGACGGTGCGGAAAACCTGCCCGAAATTTGCTTTTTTCTCATCAGAAAATTGTGCATTTTCTTTAACGCGCGGATCTCGCCTTTGCGGCTATTGATCAAGCTGCGCCATCGCCACGTGTCGTGAAAATATAGATTAAACGTCTCCTCGTCGAGCGACGCTTTCGGAAATGGCTCATTGTTTAGTTTCTCTCGAATCACTTCTTCGTGAAAATGAATGAAGTGGAGCAGGAGAAGACTTGTGACAGCGAACGTGGCAACCGGGCCCTTACGAGGAAGTACAGCCTCATCTGATGAGTTCCATTCGGCCAGGTCGATGTCGCCGTAGTCTTGTCGGTTAGCCTTTTCAAAGAAATGCTCTGGATAAAGTTTGTCGAACCCAAGCAACAAGCTCTCTGCTTGCAGTGGAGGCTTAATCGTCAGACGTGTCTCAAAGAATCCCTCTTCGAGGTTGTAGGCTTCGACGGTGTCCAGCGCCTCTTTGACTGTCAGGCTGACGAATCCAACGAGAAGGGCAAGAGCGAAACCCCGTAAAAGGGACGACTCAGTTTTCGCGACAAACGACGGTCCGTGTATTTGAGTTTCTAGTGCATACGCACGCAACACCGTGGTAGCAATCCATCGCAGTGACGTGCATATTCGGCACAGCAGAATGCGTAGCCGTGACGCAACACATTTGCAGGTGGTAATAAATCCACGCTTTATCTTTGAGAATGTCCGACGCACTTTGTGACATCGACGTTTGTTATCTATAGGCTCGCAAGTGGACTCCATTCTGTTGGAGCTTCGAGCTATTTCGCAATTATGCGTGTATGCTCTACTAAAACAAATTAGTTTCTCAGAATCCACCTTGAAGTCATTGCAAGCTGTTGTTAATTTTTGCAGCTTCAGAAAGCATTTTAATTTTGACGTCGTTACAAAACTTCAACAGCCCTGAACGCTTTCGACAACATCGGCGATGTGTCGTGCTTCACGTACGCTAAAAAATTGTCTAAAGCAGAAACAAAAGATCTATCCGCGTACCCCACGTGAGAAACCTGATGTTTCGTGCCCACATAGCGTAGTAACGGCTTCTCAGCGTTGCAATCATTTGACTCGGTGAGTGACATGTCACGACTTAGTTTACAACTTATATTTCGTATTTCGGCACGCGCTTCTCCTGTATTATTTCGCAGAAGTCGCCTTCGCGCTTTATGTGTTAGCTTGACGGCCTTTCGCCCCAGATTGACTCATTTTGTTCACTAGTAGCTGAGCACAAGCTCAACATAAAAGGCGTCAGTAAGATATTGAGCCTGATATTTATCGCGAAGCTATCATATGGTAAAAATCATCTGCTATTCCAAATTGTCTTTACGTTTACTTGCGGAGAGTAGTGTTTAGCCGAATGCTTACTACCGAATGTACGCAGAAACTCCAAAGAACTTAAGGATTTTGGAGTCAAGGTCGCTGTACGAATTGCCTTGCTGCTGTGACTGCATTAGGTTGCCTGTTCTTTAGCCCACTACGTAACACGTAGTGAGGCTTATGCAGTGGCATCTGTGTGTGATAAAACGGTATTCCAAAAGTTCCTCAATCAAGCACACGGCAAACGTCAGGGTTTGCCATTTTTGTATCTTCTACGTACTGTATTTTTAAATAGAACGTTAGTGACATAGGAGTTATTTATTACGCGTTTGCCCAGTTACCCGCGTCATGCCTGTCTGATGCTGTTGCAAAAATATCTATCAATTGTTTTTTTACGAGCGTTTTCTTCTCGAACGTTCTCGTGATTCACCAATCCACCTAACGCTTACCCCAAATTTGGTGCGCCCTGTCCTATTTTGGTCAAAATTAGCCTAAATTGGTCAAATTTGCCCAAAAATTCTCTAATGTCAGGCAAAATTTTTGCCCCTCCAATTGTCCCATCCTCCCCATGGAGCAACCCCCAACGACCATCCCAAGGCACTATCCGCTACTCGGTTTGGGCACAAAAGCTAATTGAGTTGCTTCACCGAAACGTAAACGCGAAGCATAGAACGCCGACGGAACACTCAACGCGAAAACGGAACTTATTTCTTCACAAGTTAAACAAGAAGAGTTGAGAATTGAAATAGCGAAAGCAAAAACGCTAGCTAGACCTTGACAAAAGAAATCACAATGGCGATCACAATATGCATAAATCGTCCCGAACATCGTGCTCTTCATCAAGAGAGCACTCAGTCGTCGTATCGTGCGATAACAAGGGACACATCTTCGAGCGTGTGCGCTCGTTGCAGAACGCGTTCGGCGACTATAAAAAAAAAAGAAAAGAAGATCCAAACACTACGGTTTCTAAAGGGCCTACCGTCTGCACTTTCGAACTCGACGAGCGCGCGTCCGTCGGGAAGTTGTTTCACCGGCGCCTTGAGCGGACCGCCGCCGGATCGACGCTCGCGGCGAAAGTATCCGTCAAGAACGGAAATATCAGACACTTTAATCGCGTTCTTCACGACGAGAACGCATGGATTTGCACTTGGCGCTGACGCTGTTTGCGCTAAATGGCCAAAAATAGTGTTGGTAGTTTGGGGCTGCTCCACTGAGGCAAATTTTTGGAAGTGCTGCCCCAATTAACTTTTTCGAGTTACTAAAATTGGTCGAAAATTTTCTATAATGCCCACTTTCTGTATATTTCCGACCATATTTCCTCTAAAAATTTTTAATAAGGGGTACCCCATACCACGTTATTCCCGGCCAGTGTCCCGACATTTTAGCAGGGGTAGACCTTACTGTTTTTTGCACTTAAAATTTCGGCTCAAAAATGGGACGCCCAAAAGGGCCCCCGGTGGCGGGGATAGACCATGTGGACCACAGATACGGTCATGACGACGAGGCTTATCGAGCCGTCTGCAGCTACCTTCTACGCCCAGGTTCAGTTCTGCCTCCTCCTCGTCGTCACCAGCCGCTGCCGCCTCATCATCGTGAGCACAATCGCAACTTAGCGCTACGGCTAAAAACCCTCAAGTTTGAGTTAAAAAAAAAATACAAAATCGATAAAAAGCTCAAACTTTGTTCACGCGTTGCAGCGACCTTCTCCGACTGCGCTTCACGCCAGCGGTACACTTGAGGAAGAAGAGGCACTTCAGCTTTGGTCGACTCGATAAAGGAGCAAGCTTACCATACCACTAATTGAGACCTTCGCGTTCGCGCAAAAGATCATCTTACTCGCAGCGCAAGGCAGTAGCTTTTCGAATGCACTCGGATGGTTGAAGCCGACGAGGGCGTTCACCGTTCCGTCCGCATTCGTCGTGCGCACTAAACCCTGACTGCCAGTCCCGGGTGTTCCGTATGCTGAAGCCAACAGTGTTCGTTTTCGGCGACTACACGAGAGGAAGAACGCATACCGCGCAAGAACGTCAAAATCTGCGGCTGTTCAACGCTCGCCGGGAGACCACAAATCTCGAACTGCAATGATCGGTAAGCGTCCTTGCTAATGTCGAAGGTCGTATATTTGAACGGAAGAGAACGCTGCTTATCGGCACGAAATTTGTCGATCGCATCCCACGACTCGAAAAGGACGTTCGCACACTTTGAGCTGCCCGACACCATCTCCACCTTTGCTACTTCTCCATAGACTTAAAATATGCGTAAATCGAAAAAGATCACGTGCCGTCATCGCTGGAGGCAGAACAAGCAAGTCCTTGCGCAGCATTGGAAAGAAAAAAAAAGAAAATGAGGGAAATTTCGAAATCATATAAACGAGGAACTTTTGGCAAATAATGTTTTGCTTCAGTCAAAAACAAGGAAGATGGACAGTGTCGCTACAAAAAACCAAGATGTTCACTCACCTTTGAGCGCAGCTTCAAGTGTTTTAGGGCGAATGTCTCCCGACAAGCCGCTAAAGTAGAGCTCCGGATAGGGCTCGAAGAAATCGGCGAGTGGACGGACATCGGCCAACGAAGAAGACCGACTCGGTTTGACGACGTAATTCGGCAGCTCTGAAGTCGCCGCCACGCCCTTCGCTCGAGACTGGTCAGCTTTGCTCGACAAGGAACGAGAAGTAACTAAAAACTGTCTTTTTAACTGGGGCTTCTCCTCCCTGTCCGCATATTCTGTGTGTACCGGACCAGTCCGACGCGCGAACGGTCACTTCTCTGCCACCCAAACGGATCGGTCGCCCATCGTTGACGCGAGGGAGAAACGCCTCGAGTGCGCTCGGATGCGTGAAGCCGAAGAGCGCGTCGTAGCTTCCGTCCGCATGCACACGAATACACTGCTCGACGTCGGGACACTTTCGCACCGTTCCAAAGCCTTTATGACAACAGGGATTTCGAAAACCAGTTCTTTTTTGTCGGAATGCTGGCAGACCTTTTAGGTACTCGATGACCACGGCAAGAGTGACCGACGAAGGGAGACCACAGATGTAAAACTGCAGCGAGCGATATGCGTCGAAGCTGACGTCGAAGTCAGAGTGAAACGGTAGACGCGCCGAGCCGGCATTGCGGAACGCATCGATCGAGACCCACGATTCGAACAGGACGAGCGCTGACGGAAGCGCCGGGGGCGTCGCCTCCTTCAGTCGGACACGAGCTACCGTTCCATACACTTAAAGAAGAGTGGGCAATCTACAACGACAATTTAACGCGTCGGAAAGTTCCACACTCACTTCGCAGCGCGTTCTTAATTTGCTGATTCGTGAAGAACTCTTTGGGAACACCCCGAATAAAGATCTCTGGAATGGGCGCTGGCAAGGAGATCGGCTTCGAGATCGATGAGGCAGACCCGTTGAGTGACTGACTGTCGGCACTTTTGAACGTTTTACGCAAATTTCCCTTAAACTTCTCTGTCGATTCAACGAAGGAGCTTTGATCTGAAGGTAGACGGCGACGCTACTATTGCTCAAGGCATGCAAGACCAATTTTAGCTGCACCTCTAAGAGGTGAAATTGTGACTACGGTGCCTGCGAACGAGATCGGGATCGGCATCGACCTGAGCAAGTCGACAAGCGAACGCGGATGAGTGAACCCGACGGTCGCAATGTTCGACCGTCCGTCATCGCTCTCTTGCAGTCGAACGCCAGGCGCTCCGAGTGGGCCAAACTCTAAGCGAATAGCTGCTGTTGAACGAGAGAAACGAAAGTGGAACAGATGAAGTGCACCTTGAAAGAAATGCTGAATCTTCAGCTTGTCAACTCCCTTCGGAAAACTGCCAACTTCGAACTGCAATGATGCATAGCTCCTCTGACTAAGATCGAAGCCGCCGAACTTAAACGGCAGTCGCTCGATCGAGGGCGTGGCGCGGAACTTATCGATCGCCGTCCACGAGTCGAACGAAACAAAGGCCGAAGGTCTTTTCAGATCCACCCAGTTAGTTCCATAGACTAATAAAAAGGATAGTATCTTCCTGCGAGTCATCTCGGAGCGGGTTCACGATCGAACATCGAAAAATTCACATTCCGAAATGGCTCTTACTTACCGCGCATTGCGTGCCTCACTTCTCTGATGGTAATGCCCTGCGGCACATCGCGAATGTGGAGCTCGGGAATCGGCATGAAGCCGGCCGCCTTCAGCATCTCCATGTCGTCGTCGCTAAGCGTGACGCACGCAGCAGCAGGCTCCAGAGATCCATCTTTCGCACGCGAGCCCACGCTCGAGGCATTGCTCGTGGCGTTAGCCGAGGCGGCCAACGATGTGAAGTCGCTAACGGCTGGAGGTTTTCGTTGAACTTCGGCTGCATCCGTCTTATTTTTGATTGCGGGCGCAACCGCAGACGGCACTTGTGCCTCTTTTCGAGGTGCTACGACCTCGCTCGCAACGACCTCGACGTCGACACTATGGTTGAATACATCGGTGAAGTTGGGCGTTCTAGTGACTCCAGCACTTTTGCCTAAAAGTGCGCATTTCCCGGCTAATCTCCTCTAGCGCAAGCCACTTGATCACAGGAAGAAGCAGCAGAGATTCGGAGCTTCAAATATACTCAGTTCGGTCAGACGAACCTTCTTCGAACTTGAGAAGCAGCTCGGCGGCGCCAACTCGTTCGGTCTGAGCACGTAGGAGCTTTCGACCCGTCCTTAGCTCGACTAAGTTCTGCACCTGCTGGATGAGAAGCGCCTCGTCGTTCTTCACCGAGAACGCGACGCGCAACGTCGCCATTCGACTTAGCTTGTGCTTCCCGAAAACGAGAAATACGTTTGCGTTAAGCTTCCGCAAGTGTCAAGATCAGGAGATCACGTCCTGTCCGTCGCTACAATCTGAGAAGCTAATTCTACCTCGCTGTATGCTCTGCTTCACCGAAAAGTGTGAGCGACGCAGAAGCAAAACACTGACAGCTGCAGACAATGTCAAATGATTCATAATGAAAATAAAAGCAAATCAAGTGCCAAAAACACGGCAAGTAATGGTCAAAAGATAAGCTTAGCTCGTCAAGAGCTACACAAACTCATCACAGTAAAAGATGATTGTATTCATAGGTGGACCAGCATAGCCGATGAGCATCTTGATAGTGAGAAGAACATGTATTGATACAAGCAAATGTTCGGGTATAGAACGGAGCGCCAAAGAACACCGGGTGTTCCACCAGTCCGTCCGAAGTTGGAGCTTTTTGTTCGCACTCATTCATCGTACCGCGCGACAAGAAGCACAACCTCCTCGAGAGTGTGTTGCCGTTGAAGAACACGTTGAGTGACTACAAGTTCAGAAACCGTTACCAATCAAAAGACTTCGCATTTTGCCATCTTTCGCTATTCGAGAACATGCCGTATTCGCTTTCAAATTCCAGAAGGACGCGTCGATCGGGAAGCTCTGTCGACTTAAGCGGGCCTCCACCAGATCGACGCTCGATGCGAAAGTAGGATTCGAGAACGCAAAGCGAGGACACTTTGATCGCGTTCTTCACAACCACAACGCATGGTCTGACAGTCGTCGACGACGCGAAAACTGTTTGCGCTAGAAAATGACCGAATGAGTGGATCCTCCAAGATTATCGATCGAACCAATTTGCACACCTTTCACCATCACCGGCGCCGAAGCCGTCAGAGCAGCAGCATCGTCCATCAGCTCTGAAAACACTGCGTGCATAAGGGAATTTTTCAAGGACGACAAAAACGAAAAATAGTGTAAATTTCGACGAAATTCCTCTGATTTTCCCTCGTTTACCCGAAGACGGTGCACAAATAGTGACCTCCTTTCCTGCAAAGCTAATCGGCGGACCATCGCAGACACGAGCGAGGAACTTCGAGAGCGCACTCGGGTGGGTAAAGCCAAAAGAGACGTCGACACTACCGTCTGCGTGCTCACGTTGAAACTGTTTTTGCATACCAAAATTATTATAGACTTTTCCGAAGCCTAAAAAGATTCACCGAGCTGTGTCATGCACTGTTGTGTCTGGACTTTTAATGTAAAAACCGTTCAAGAATTCAGCAACTTCCGCGCTGTCGACAGAGCGATGGAGACCGCAAACTACGAACTGCAGCGACCGATAGCTCTTCGGGCTCAGGTCAAAACTCGCGTATTTGAAAGGCAACGTTGCAGCACGCTGCTTGTTGCCGCGAAACTTATCGATCGCGTCCCATGACTTGAACAAGACGAGAACCCCACTCCCGCTTCCTTTCTCAACGTTTACCACTTCTCCGTACGCTAGAAAATTTAGCCAAGCATAAAGGCCACAGAGCTGGCTCAAGGATTGCCCACTGGTCGTGTTCTGTCACCTTCCAACGCATGACGGACAACGTCCATGTGAAAGACTCCCGACTGGCAGGAGAAGAGCAGCTCTGGATACAGTTCAAACTCGGGCGGAAGTGCATTGCACTCGACACCGGCGCTTGCAGCACCGCCGTCAGGTGACGTCGAAGAGACAGACGCCTCACTTTTCGTCAGCGAGGAGACTCGCTCGCCTGCGGGAAACGTATTTGTTTGTTCAACGTGCTCTCATGTCAGTGGCGCAGACGCATATCTCAAACAACTGCTATCGTGTGTTTACCATGAATGTCCTTGGAAGTAGCGTAGAGATGAGAAGTGCAACAATGGTGTCGTCTGACGTAAATTACACTATCGATATCATTGTTGGACTTCTTATCTCTACGCTACTTCCACGGACATTCATGATAAACACACGATACATAATTTGAAGAATCAGGTTTATACATAAACTTGGACGACAGAAGAAACTCGCTAATAGGCGGAAGTTCCTTGGGATCGGATCGATAAATGTAAGCCCAGTGAGAAACCGAATAAAAGCAAATATTCTGGCACAATTCTCAACAAACCTTCGACACTCGGTTGCACTTTCTTCTCACAAAATGCCGTCGAATTAGCTGCACTACTGTCTGCTCGTTTCTGCACCGGCACTAAAAACGTGCGCTATAGTTAAGAAAACACTCTGTTGCACCTAGTAACCCTTCAACCCATGATAAAAGAGGCAAATGTGATCTCCGTATTACCGATGGCCACTTTGGCGCCGGCGCAGAAAATCGGCGACGAGGCAGCGCGACGCAGCAGCTTCTCGAGCGAACTCGGATGATTGAAGCCGACGAGTGCGTTCACCGTTCCGTCCGCGTTGGTCGTCCGCTGCGAACCTTGGCTACCCGTCCCGGGGGTTCCGTATTCTGAAGAGCCAGCCCACATCTAGCCCATTTTCACGAGCAAAAGGGAAGAAAAATCGCATACCGCGCAAAAACGCCAAAATCTCCGTCTGATTAGTGCTCGCCGGTAAACCACAAATGTCGAACTGGAGAGATCTAGATGCGTCCTTACTCAGATTGAACGACGAAAATTTGAACGCACAACTGCGCTTCTTGTCGGCATGAAACTTATCAATTGCATGCCACGACTTGAAGAGAACGTTAGCGCAGTTTGAGCTGCCGACCAGCATCTCGACCTTCGACACTTCGCCATAAGCTAGATAGCGAGCACTAAGTCATGTGACGAACGCTGCCATTGGGGCAGTTATCACACGCCAATCGTCCATTAGTGATGAACGAAAAAGTAAAATATTGGCAAATTTTTATCTAAAAAATTCGCGTCAAACTCCTTTAAAAACTAAGCGCATCGATAATATCGTCTAGTTGCTTCAAAAGAGCCATCACCATCAATCTAAAAGGTCAGTGAAAAGTGAGCAAGGTTACGGTAGCGCAACTTGTTGACCAACACACGACCTATGCAGTCTAAATATCAAATTGCGCTACCGTAACCTTGCCCACTTTTCACCGACCCTTCACTGTGGCCTACTGTCACCTCTCAAGGCCGACTCAAGTGTTTCTGGTCGAACATCTTCCGAGAGGCCGCTAAAGTAGAGCTCCGGATAGGGCTCGAAGCCATCGGGAAGGGGTCGACAAGCACTGTCGTGCACTGAAGCCGATCTGGCATCGAGGTTCACAAGTTTCGCCGTCGTCGTCGCACTAGCAGCGCAATCTAGCAAAGCAAAAGTTATCGTCTTGACGAACAAGCCGTTAAAAGTGCTAGAAACACAGGCTCAAGACTTCCATGCAAATCAGAGCCCTCCTGGTCGGCGTACCTGGCCAATCGGGTGCGCGCATAGCGATTGTCACTTTCGCACCGGCGCAGAAAATCGGTGAATCGACGACGTGACGCAGAAGCTTCTCGAGCGAACTCGGATGGTTAAAGCCGACGAGTACGTTCACCGTTCCGTCCACGTTCGTCGTCCGTTGACCGGCCGTTCCGAGCTTTCCATATTCTGAAACACGCACTTTTCGCTGCTTGTTTATGAGGAAAAAAGCACCGCACCGCGAAAAAGTGCTGCAGTCTCCGTCGGCTTAATGCTCGCCGGCAGACCACAGACCTCGAACTGCAACGACTTATAAGCGTCCCTGCTAATGTCGAAATTGGTGAACTTGAACGGAAGAGAACGCTGTTTGTCGGCACGAAACTTATCGATCGCATCCCACGAAGTGAACAGTACATTGGCACAGTTCGGGTTGCCCGCCATCTCCACTTTAGCTACTTGGCCATAAGCTAAACTTTGAACAAAGCAGCACATGCCTGACAACGAGCAAAAGACGACAAGCTAACCAAAGCCGAAAAGCATCCCTGTCATTTTAGCTGGCACAAACGAGTCGAGCAAGTGTAAAAGCTCGTCCGTTGTTGTTGCCATAATTTGACAGCAGGCAGAACCCAAATCACCTTGAAAAGCAGTACGAAGTGTTTCCGGCCCAAAGTCTCCCGATAAACCGCAGAGATAGAGCTCCGGAAAGGGTTCGAAACCGCTGCGAAAAAGCCGACAAAAACAATCGTGAACTGAAGCCGATCGGCCGTCGAAGATAGCACGCTTTTCTTCGTCACGGTATTAGCACCTGCCCCGTCTTACCTCAAACGACCAGCCTCACACGTTAACGACGACGATAAAGTGGCTAAAAGTGGAGCCCAAAACGTATTAGCTCATGCCTTGTGAGCAAACCTAGCCTTGCACTTCGCCGTACCTGACCAATCGGATGCGCGAACGGTCACTTGTTTGTCACCAAAACGAATCGGTGGACCGCCATTGACGCGGGTGAGAAGCGCCTCGAGTGCTTTCGGATGCGTGAAGCTGAAGAGCACATCGTAGCTTCCGTCCGCGTGCTCAATACACTGCTCGACGTCGGGACACTTTCGCACTTTTCCAAATTCTGCAAAGCAACTTTTTTGTCACTAAAATACGAACAATTTTTGTGCAAAGAATTCGTACGTTTTAGATATTCTATGACTTCGGCAAGCGTGATCGACGAAGGGAGACCACACATGTGAAACTGCAGCGACCGATATGCGTCGATGCTGACGTCGAAATCGGACCGGAAGGGAAGGCGCTTCGAGCCGGCAGCCCGAAATGCGTCAATCCCGGCCCACGATTCGAACAAAACGAGCGCTATGGGTGGCCTCAGTCGGATAAGCTTCACTGTTGCATATGCTTGAAGAAAGAAACGTTGGCAAAATTTCTATATGCCGGAAGGAAAACTTCCCTCAATATTACCTCAAATGTCTGTATGAATTTCTATATCGTAGGAAAAAGTGAAATACTAACTTGCATTCCTCATATTATCTCCTGTCTACGCTGAATTTAACGTTGTAATCTCGGTACAAATTTTAGCCTTTGTTACAAGCTTACCTTTGAATTGCAGAGCTGACGAGAATGTGTTTTGGATAACGGGGCAATCGAATTTCAATAAAATTAGCATATTTTTCAACATGGCTATTTTGCTGTGCTCAAAACTAGTGATCTATTGGTGTCTGTGATTAGCTTCAGATGAAGTGGCGGCTTCTGCTTGACAATCTTGGAACTTTTATTGATCAGTAGATAAATCGATAAATACTAAAATTTCACTTTTCCTACGATATACACAGAGGTTTGGAAATGGGAGCATCTGAAGCTAATTGCCAACCCATCTCCTCTCCTACCTTGCATTGCGTCTCGCATCTCTCCAACGGTTATTCCCGTCGGTAAATCTCGAATGCGGAGTTCGGCAAACGTGCCAAATCCAGCCCCCTTTAGCCTCTTCTTGTCGGTGGCAGCACTGAAGCCGGCCGCGGCAGTGCCGAGGGATCCATCTTTCAGACATGATGAGAACGAGCCCACACTAGTGGACTTAGCCGAAGCGGCCAGCGACATGAAGTCGCTAACGGCTGGAGGCTTTGGTTGAACCTCGACGGTTGCATGAGCCTTCTTAGCCTCCGGCGCAACGGACGCTGCCCCACTTGTGCAGCGATTTTGAGGTGCTACGATCTCGCTTGCAACCACCTCGATGTCGACACCGTGTTTGAAGGCACCCGTCAAACTGGGTCTTCGATCGATCAGATTAGGGTTTCCTATTAAAATGTATGCGCAAGTCACGTGAACCACCGAAACAGAAAAATCCCGCTTCTCGCTTCACTTCCGAAAGATGCCCACAACCACGGCCCTGTTCGCGTTTGCAAGCCCACCGCCAAACAACCCCGAAGTCTGACGAGAAACGTTTCCCACTTTGTACAGTTAATTTTGTCACGAAAGATTTGCAGGCCTTCAGGTAACTTTTCAGGGTTCGGGTCAAAAAGACAGAGCTCAGATTTGGCACAACCCGTCTCTAATTCGGAGCTTCACACGTGCAACATATTCAAACCAACCTTCCTCGAACTTGAGCAGCAGCTCGCCCGCTCCAACTCGTTGTGTCGCATCGCGACAGAGCTTTCGACCCGTTGTCAGCTCGATGTAGTTCTGCACCTGCTGAACGAGAAGCGCCTCGTCGTTCTTCACCGAAAACGCAACGCGCAACGCCATTCGAGCTCTTTGGTGCTGTAAAGGAGTAAATCGGCATCAAACTAGCCGAGGGCATACCATGCTGGAGGTCTGGCCTCAGCCACTTGGCATAGACACCTAGAAGCTAATTGCACTACCACACAGAAGAGTGAATTAAAAGCAGAGTGAATGGCAAAGCAAACGACGAGAACACCGGTTACAAGCCAAGCACCTTGATTAGTAGCACAGATTGATGCGGTCAGTGCGAACAAACAACCTTCAACTGATAGCCTAATCAGATGCATCAATTTATCGTAAGACGTGACATCAGAGGGCTGTCGAATCGCAGCTGTCAATCTCTGAGCGCAGCGATCAGCGAGAGCACCGCGTCGGGATGACGAAACTCAATCTCCACCGATGTCTCGTTTACTTTGGCCATCGTTTCACCGCAGCGGACGCAGCCCATTTCTGCGGGAATGAAAAAATCAGAAAATAACGTGCACAGGTGTAGAAAAAGATCTTGTGCCACCTCGAAGACGCTCGCGTAGCAGACTGAGACCGATGCCCGACGGTAGACCGCTTAACGTGACGCGCAACGACGTGCGAGCTCGCGGGCTCAGGCTAATCTCATTGGTCGAGCCAGCGGCGCCGAAGCTCATTGGTCGAGGCAATTCGCCGGCTTTCAAAAGCTTGTCGACAAACGCCGATGAGAAACCATTCGCGTTCGGCGAAACCGGAAGTTAAGGTGTGACGTACGGCCATACTCTAGCGAGGCTAATCTTTGACTGTTCCGTGTCAGCTAACCACACAAGGCTTTTTCCTCACTTCGCAGCAGCGTGAAAATGTGTTCTCTGTGTGTGCTCGCCGGGATCCCGCTTATGAAGAGCTCGGCGACCGGTCTAAACTCGGTTCGGCTAGCAAGCGCCGTCCACGTCAACTGTGTTTCGTCAGAGCCCGGTTCCTCTGTGTGTACCGTACGCATACCCAATGGGTGTAAGTCACTCTCGAGTCTGTGAAGT
>JAQGBB010000517.1:0-18562 GCA_034691745.1 Prismatolaimus dolichurus
TAGCCAGACAACTTAGCACAGTTTGTAGAGCGATCAGAAAAACTCGATTTTTTGACACTGCACAGAGATGGTTTTTTGGCTTGCGCACTTAACGAAATGTTAGGCAGGTTGTGACAAAAGCTATACTTCGCACAAGATATCGAGAAGTGTCATCGCTGTCGCATTGTCGACTGCGCAGCGTCTCGCCTTCGCTGTTTCGAGGCTTAGGCTTTAGGCTTATGCAATGATGAGATTTCGCGAGGAAGTCCCCTTCATCACGTAGGTATTTAAAACTTTTGTTCCTTTTAGTTTAGCGTCGATGGTGACGCAGAAAGACCGCCGTTTCATTCCAGCGGTTCCCGAACTTTTCCAGAGACCTGTTGCCAGCATTAATGTGGCCAAACGTTAAAGATCTTTGCGTTTCATTCATGCTTTTAACGAAAGCCCACCGAGAACTGAGGAATCATACGTAAAACTAATTTAGATTGACTATTTCCATCCGTCTGTTTATTGGTCTGCGTGCCATGCCTTCCTCAATGACCCAGTTCGATACCGTAATGCAAACTTTCACAGCGTTACCAGATGTCCCAGTTTGCCTGGGACTGTCCCAGTTTGCTTGGGACTGTTTCAGTTTGCCTGGGACTGTCCCAGTTTTGGGTCCGTCTGTCCCAAGAGCCGAAGACGACCAACTGGGACAAAAAGAACTGTTTCCCGCGACGTTTTGAGGACGAAAATGTCAAAAGCGTTGAATTTTCAACCAACTCCGTTTTCGTTGCGAATTTTTCCAAATTTTTCGCCGCTTCATTCGCGGCGCCCTTTTCGTTCTGTTTTATACATGTCCCAGTCTTGACATGTTTGGATCTGGTAACGCTGCACTCCACTTATTCATGCTCGTTATTATGTAATAGCCTGTATTCAGTGTCGGTAAGCCACGACGCGTGACGACGTTTAATATCGTCCCTTGTCGTCTAGCTAACTTGTGGTGGCACCCCCGTTTTTGTTCTGCTGCTCATTGTAGCCTAACGAACAGTCGACGGTCGGCTGTCCGACTGCACTTCTTATCTGTTCAATTGGACCATATTAGGTACACGATGCCAATGCTGCGCTATACACTGTGTCAAATACCCAGGCGAAATGAGGCTAAAATGTGACAGCTCGAGTAGCGATCAACGCACTTGTACTCACAGAAGACTAAAACACGCACGAACAACATCGAGCAATATGCTTACGGTGTACACACTATATACAGACATATGCATAGACCAGGAGAGTTAAATTGGGCAGTGGTCTGAGGTACGCACGGCTAGTAATGGTCGATCACCGTCGCTGGATTTTCGCTTCTTTGATCAACCAAGTTGTCATTAGCTGAAACAGTGTAATGTGAGACTACCTTTTTGGCCTAACCCAGGGGTGGCCAGCATTTTTGGGCTTGGGGCCACTTCTAACACATGAACATAGGAAAAATACTAAACGGACACTATTTTTGATAGGAAATTTTTAACTCAAAGCCCAAATGTGGCCCTTGGCCCCTGGCCTAACCAAATATCAATCACGTCTGCTTTTATGTTTCTGTTCTGACAGCTTTGGTTGATCGAGAAATGCTTGCTCGGCAGTCACGCCTATTTAGTTCTCTAGATGCTCGGATACGAAGACGGAAATGTAGGCAAGATTGTTGGCGGTAATCACGCGATTTCGCCCGTAGACGTTCATATGAAGTTTGACGACCTCCGTCGTCGGTCCCCGTATAGGAGCTGTTAGCAGCACAATACCTAATGTGTAAAGTAAGCATAGGGATAGCTGTGAGTCGCATGCGATCTCCGTTTTCCGTACCCAAGCGTCCCTCCTGTTTGACGTCGAAATGTTTTCGATTGCGTTCGTCGACGACATACTTTACGTAAAATGGTGTCGCGTCGAGACTCTCGGCGCGAATTCGACTCACCTCAAAAAGCAGTCACCATTAGCCATGCGGGTTGCCGTACATACCGTAAATCCTCGATTATCCTCCCATGCCTCGATTATGCCCCCCATCCCACGGCCGTCCATCTGCCATCGATGGCATATCGATACCTGACTCGATGAATTCCCCACCCTCTGGAACCCCATCTAGATTATTCCCCCATGGATCGAGGATTTATGGGTATGCGCATGCTGGCATGGGTTGCAATTAATGGTGGCAGGCAGACCTCGATTGGCGTTACGACTTCGCGCAGACTTGGTAATGTAGCGAACTGGTAGCTAATCGAGAGCGTGTAGTTGGCAATACAAGCGACGTTCGTTGGCTGACATTGTTTCGTGCAAAAGAAGCCGTCTTGGACAAGGCTAGAAAGTGGATCCAGAAAGCTTTTTGTCATCCTCCTTTTGGGCTTACTGTCATAACGGTCTTGTCTCATCTAGTCGGTGCGAGAACTAAAAGTCTATCTATATAAAACCAAATAAGAACATAGATGTTTCTTCGACCGCAAGCAAAGAAGAGAACAAAGAATGTGAACGGATTCAGAATCCAATTCAAATCAGAATCCTATTCATAAGTGACAGCAGTGCCACTCGGCGGTGTCGTGTCGATGGGCGGCAGCGGAACCCGAATATACTTCATGCGTTGTTCGTCCTTCGAGACGTGTAAGATGAGATTGGCAACAGATTTGCCAGTGAAGATTCCACTATGATAGACCTTCATCATTAACTCGAGATGAATCTCTTGCGGTCCCTGAAGGGACTCTTTGACCGACACGACGACCGAGTTATGTTCGACGCCCTTCTGGAGTAGAAACGAGTCGCGCGTCGCTAGACGCACTCCGGGTGACTGCGGAATTGCATCTCTAAGTTTAAGTTCGAAGGAAACCGTCGTCGAGAGAGGCCTCGGACCTTTCATCTTGAACAGAGTGATTGCTTGCACACTCATTGGGCTAAAACGGATCCGATTCGGGAGTGCGATGTGGTTGAATGTGATCGATGTCGGTGTCTCTTGGCATGAACGATCACCGTGCACACATAGCATCCATTTGCGGTTGCAGCGACTGCAAATACACGAACCAAAAGCTTTAACAGAAAGAACAAAATGAGGAGAACAAAGTCTGTAAACTTCAAAATTATTCAGTGCAAAACAAAAAGAGAAAATAATTTGAACCAATATTCTTATCTAGTGCGGGTCTTTATCACCTCCTTCTGGATCCGATATGGGGTGACGGACCGTTGAACAGCACTTACTTCTTGAACTGTGGATCTTGAAGATAGTTTTCGGGGCAGGAAGCTTCGATGCACTTGTAGCTGCCCAAGGTGTTCACGCAGATCTTGTTGTTGCCTTGGCAGTGACCCTGTTTGCATTCGTCGATATCTATTGAAACGAAAGCATTCATCGACACTCTGACAACCCGGAAGATGAAACCAATGGTACTTGTGAATGTTTCGTGATTACACCCTGAGGACAACATTGTCCATATTAAAATAATCCGCCTAGTATTGCTACTTCTGTATGATGCGGTTCAAAATTCTCAAATCTTAGCGAAATCTCAATGTATCTCGCGACGACTCGTTGCACTGTCGACGAATTCTAAATTCAGAATCATCGATGGTTCTCGTTGCTCATCGTGGAATATTGATGGAAATGTCGCGAACTGTCGACTTTTCCTGGAATCTCGCTGCTAATTTCACACGTAATTATCTATCGTTCTGATAGAAAATCGTCGAATAGTGATGAATGGCGTTGCGAATCGTCGAATCTAGTTGCTAATTGCATAAGCATCAATGGTTCTCGCTGCAAATTGTTGAATACTGATGGACTTCGTCGCGAATGGTTGAAATGTCGTGGAATCAGTAGTTGATTTTGAAGAAAAATTGTTGAGTCTGACAGGAAGCGGCATCGTTGATGTTCTTCACTTAATATCGAGGAAGCGGAATCATCAGAACATTTTGTCGTGAGTCTGATCTATCGACAAGTGTCGTGACGCATCGAAGCACGCTGCTGTTAGCTGTTGAACTGTCGATAGCTCTCGTTGTAACTAGTTTTGACCTTCCGACCATCCGTACGAGCTTCATAAAAGGCTCAATTATCTCTCATGGTTAACACGTAAGATATGTCGACGATTCGTTGATTCACGAGATCACGAAGATTCGTCATTATAAATTTAGTTCGGACAGGATGTGTGGACCGTAAACGCTTGCACAATAAGCGCACCACCGTAAATTTGGGGCTTAACGAGTGTGAAGCGCAATAAGCTTGGTCGATATGGCCCATCGCACCATAACGACCAACGAACATCTAGGTTTCTCAGACTAGTTCTAAATTTGCACTGTGTGCATGTGCGTGTGTGTCTGCCTGTCTGTCTGTCTGTGTGCGTGCGTGCGTGTCTGTTTGTGTGTGTGTCTGTGTGTGTCTGTACGTGTCTGTGTGTATGTGTGTGTATGTTGGTGGGTTTTCAGTCAGTACGTGTATAATACACTATTTCTAGAATTTTCGCACCTTCACAAGTTCGGCTATCTTCGCCACTAAGAATATAACCAGGTGGGCACTCGCACTGGTAAGAACCAGGCGTATTTATGCAGCGGCCCATGCAGAGTGAGCTTCCAACGTTGCCCCAAAGACTGCATTCGTCGATATCTTTTTACAAAAATTAACGAACGACGCCGCAAAGTGACTGAGTCCATCATATTGAACCCGACCCCACCCACCTTGACACATTTCGCCATTGCCAGCCAGCGTGTAGCCGCGCTCGCAGATGCACTGGTAGGAGCCAGGCACATTGATGCAGCGTTGTTCGCAGTGCGCCTCACCGGAAGTACACTCGTCCACGTCATCACACGTACGACCGTCCGCGTTGAGCATGAAGCCCTTGTTGCACTTGCACTTGAATGAGCCCGGAACGTTTTCGCATGTGCCGTGGTACGAGCAAGTGTGCCCCCCAAACCGCTTACATTCGTCGATGTCTAACCGTAAAAACGAAACACGGACTCAGATGCTTCTATCGTGAGCAGAAACTACTTTCTAGCTGTTCCTACTTCCGATGCGCGTTGCAAAGAAACTATCTACTCACAAGTTGTCCCCAGGTTTTGAATTATGCAACTTTCGCAGTCCGAGTTCCAGCATTTCATGTAGGTTTTATTTTCCGGGGTGCCATAATCAAAATTCGGGGGGCCATGTCTACCAAATTCCGGGGGAGCAGCGCACCCCATTTCTGCTTTTCTACCGTTGCGATCCCCAACATCCGAGAGGCCATAGCCCCCGTGGCCCCTCGTACGTGAAACACTGCCGAGTTCAGTATGTTGCAGATTCAGCTAGGTACTTGGCACATTACCTTCGCATCGTTTTGTCTCGAAGTTGAACGTGTAGCCGAGCGGGCATTCACAACGATAACCGCCATGTATGTTTATGCACGATTGACCCGGGTCGCGACAGGTATGGTTCCCAGTCGCACATTCGTCCACATCTACATCACGTAGCAGATCCTTTCAGTGTTTTAGTGGAAGAAACATCGTTCCATTATTTCGCAAATACCGACACACTGTCCCGTCGTACGATCCAGCTGATATCCATTTCCACACATGTTCGGTGGTTGTTCACACCGATAGGATCCGACTGTATTTATGCAGTTCTCGAAGGGTGTGCATTTTCCGGGCATTAGACACTCGTCAATGTCTAAAATTTAATCTCATTTTTGAGTGAGTGACCACATGCTTCCCTCTATCTCCTTGCACCTTCGCAGTTTCCTCTGGAATCTGGCTCGGTGCCCTCCTGACAGTTCACGACGATGCAGTCGCCCGTTTCCGAATTGAGAATCTCGCCTCGGCCACAGTGCTTCTGCTCGCAGCGAAAGGAGCCAGCCGTGTTGCGACAGGTGAAACCATTCGTGCAGTCGTGAGTGAGAAGAGCACACTCGTCTATGTCTGCAATACGGAGGGAGAGGTCGTGCTTTCGAGGGATCCTGTATGAAAGATCTCCTCATCCTCTCATCATTAGCAAACGATTTTCGTGACCAGTCTGACTTGTATTCAACTACCACAACGGGCGACCGAGCGGTGGGCTTTTCATCGTTCAGTACCTACACATTCCTCGGTTCGACCGTCGAGATAGTAACCGGTGCCACAACTCAGCGTGCGTATGCAACGAAAGCTTCCGGGAATATTCATACAACGCTGGGTGTCCAGACAGTTATCAATCAGCAACAAGCACTCGTCAATGTCTAGAAGAACAGAAAGTAGGTGCAAAACGCAGGTGGAGGATAAACTGAGGGATAAAAAGAGGGAACAAAGTTTGAACCAAGAATAAAAGTGATCGCATGCTTTAGACTGAAAAACGTGAACATGCGGAGATCGGATGTGGTCAGGTGAGCTATACCTTCGCAAGATCTACTCGCTCGATTGAGCATATATCCGTCATTACAACGGCATTCGAAACTACCGAGGGTATTGATGCAGTATTGTTCGAGGGGATCGCATGTGTGCGCGTTGAGCGTGCATTCATCCTTGTCTGAAATCGCCGCAGCTTGTTATCCCTGCACCTCACACCTCATTATCCTCTACCAACGCAATTATCCTCAATTAGTTCGAAGCCTTGTGCACACGACGAATCGCTGTCAGCTGCAGAATCCGTCGAGTTCGCAGAGCTGTCGACGCGGATGCACTCGTAACTTCCGCGTTTATTAATGCATCTGCCTGCAGGGCATACGGTTAGTGCAGCTGTGGTTGCGCACTCGTCTACGTCTAAAACGAAATGCCAAGCGGTTCAGCTTGAAAGGCAGTGAAGAACAAATTTACGGTGAGACCACACGGCAAGAGAATGTGATGCCGAGGGCTGATGATCAATCAAACAAAGGTTATGCGTGCAACACAAAGGCAATATAAATCGAACAGAAAGAGAAAGCTTTTTGCAGCTGTTTTTTAGCGTACAGATACTCCCAGCTATCATTTGTCACTTTATTAGCTGCTAGATAGAACGCGTAAGCCTAGTTGCCCTGAACTTAGTCCTACGCCCGTCTCGTCAGTCCACGGTGAGTTGCTCAAGTGATAGGCTGAAACAGCTGACGAATTTTATTAGGCAGCAAGCTAATTACCCTCGCAGTTGTGACCGTCGGGCGCGAGCTTGAAGCCAGCTCTGCACGAGCACACAACCGTCTCGCCGCCGAGGTCCTCGCAGTTCTGGTCGCACGGGCTGGAGATACTCTGGCAACGATCCATTCTCAGTGGAACGACTGTAGTAAGCAAAACATGAACAGCTAAGTGAAGATAGAATCAAAATTGTACACAGCATTGTGCTTGAATTTATGGTCGATAGCTAAGTCAGTTACGATATCTCATTTTGAAACGGGAGCGTTGACGTTTGTACACGCATGCATAACCTACATGGTTCAATTGCAGGCTGCACAACGGCGCTTGTGGTTGCTCGAAATTGCACAATCGAGGCAGTAACGTTTGCCGGTTGCCCAATGCTGTGTGCTCGATACTCAGAATGATGGTGAGGATCGGAGGAGCCAATCGCAGAGTGCTGATGAGTTATCCGCCGACAGCAGCTGATGTAGGTTTGGTTGCAGAGCTGGCCAAACTGTCGAAGTGGTTTGCAATAGCCAGTAGCCGTAAACACTTCTCTCGCGAGCAGGCAGCAATCACAGCATTCCTGTGTAGTTGCATTTTAATTTTATAGACCTCGAAGTAATAAAGAACGCTAGAAGAACCTTGTAAACTTCTTGACCCTTTGCGACAATATGTGGGCACGTGTTAGCGCGTTGTGCTAACACCCGACCATCCTTGCACTTGTTGTCTAGACTTGACCGGAAGCAGCAAATTTCCGCTGTTCGATGACAAGCTTCGTGAGTAACGTTTCCGTGGGTTCTCGTTCCCATCTGAAATAGTGAGGATCCTTCGAGATAATTTTTGCAACTGCAGCTCTTTCTGAACATTACTTGACGTCTAACTTTGTCGCACGATCCGACACTATTGAACACTTGCCGTCCGGTAGCACAGCATCTAGCAAGATCGGCTGTTGGAAAACCTGGAAATTTTTGAACGGTGCACGAAATTATAAGGCACAGTCAGGCAGCGAAGAAAGGGATCTCCTGGAACGTTTTCGAAATTCAAACACGTCTTTGATGTCAGGAAATGAGGGTGGGGTGAAAATGGGGCTACATATGAAAAGTAATGGGTACATAAGGTACACGGGGAAAGATACCAAAAGTAATAGTCAACTTTTGATGTGAGGTTCGAAGATTTGTGAGTTTGGTCCTCAAAGTATTAAAGTATTATAAGGCAGAGCTTACTTTTGATGTGAACAACGTTGGCTTCCGCCATGATCGAGCCTGAGACCACGACCAGGAGGAGCAGAAACGCGGAGCACTTTCGAACTTTCATTCTCGTTTATAATAAAGAGCAAGCTGGAGAAAGATTCGTCTTCGTCTCGGAGTGGAGGAGGTGGGATCGAAAGGCAGTCGTTGTATACAAAACAGCTGATCGCTTCACATCATCGGCCGATAGATATCGCCTGCAATGATCAGATGTTTTGTTTTTACTGCTATGTGGAGTATTTTTAAAGTGTGCCAAAAGTGCGTATGCCCTGTCGTTCATCCATCTGACTGATGTTTACGTAAGTTTTTTTTCCAGTGCAGCTATCCTCCCGGAACGCAAGATGGTTTGCACGCGAGAAGTTCCAGTGAATAGCAAAAATGTTTGCTCCGAGCGGCGCATAAAGACCGGAAAGACTGCTCAGGTGTGCGTCCGTACGCACGTAGCTTCTTGCCCGGTGAGAAACACTCGAAAGACAGCACCGAGAAAAAGTATCGAGAAGTGTTGCAGATAAGTGGCTTTTATCGCTGTTGTTATTGGACAATTGGTTTTGGATGCTTGCTTGCTTCTATCAAGAATCAGCAGGGAGTACATAATAAATTCAGGGAAAATTAGCACCGAAACTTTTTTGAGTCGCAGTTATGAAGACGTTCACATATCATGTCACGTTAAAGTTGAATCTTTGAGTTCTTTTGTCCTCTGCGTCACCGTCACGACCCAGACCATAAACAAAGATTAGCTCTCGAAGGACCTACTTGACATCACTTTCTGACAGACCTCCCGTCCAGCTGATGTGCCGTCATATGGCGTGCTCCACTCCAATTGATGGAACTGGAATAAAGCAAGTAGATCTTTATTGCATCCCGCCTGGGAGCGCGAAGTGCGTACAAAAGGATAGCTAACTGGTCAAACCGGTTATCCCCCACCTATTCTCCTTTTATCCCCCTTCATCCCCCACCTATCCGCTTTATCCCCCACCTATCCGCTTTATCCCCCTCCTATCTCCCCTTTATCCCTCACCTATCCCCCTTATCCACCTTATCCCCCAGCCAAAAAAGTTAGCGAACGGTGTGAGCAACTTGTCAGTGGTAGCCGCCAACTTGCCAATGGTATGTACCAACTTGCCAATGGTAGAGGGTTCGGGGGCGAAGCCCCCCGAACAAAAATTTGGTTTTGTCTGCAAGAGAGTGAGGAAAATGTAGTACATGGACAAATGGTGGCCTCCTTTCTCTCTGGCTTCAAAAACTTGTGCGCACGTTTTTTTTCGCCATAGGCAGGATGCATTTCGGCTTTCAGCCGTTCCACTTGTGACTTGACCAGCGATAATATGCATTTCGCTCTGAATCCGAACGACAATTGGAACAATGGTTCAACGTGATGTATGAGGGAAGGGTGAATTGAGACAGAACCAGTACCAATGACATAGGGGTGCCGACATAGGAACCACAAAACCGACAAAAGATATGTAAAAGCCGGCGTATAATTGCAACAAAAATCTGGCGTCCGTCTATCAAAGCGGTGATACAGACTGACATGTCGTTGTTTGTCGGCGAAACAACTGGAAGAGCAATTTTCCGCAAATTTCTTCATCTTCCAAGCGTCAACCGCCTGTACCGACTGGTGAGTCGCTTGAGCGAACAACGAGAATCAGACACCGTGACCATGTCAAATCATGAAACTCACACTCTGTCGGACGAAGTTTATAGTCGTGTTTGTCTGCACTTTATATAGGCTGAATGGAGAAAAAAAGTTCAGCTAGAATTTCAATTTCAAACCGCGATACAAACTGAACGCAGCTTGGCGAACGTGATAAGTGAAAGCATTAGCTTGCGGGTTGCAGCTGAGGCGGGAGTGCCGAAAGGTGTGCTTCACCGCTCGTGCCGTAAACATTGCAGCTAAATATAAAAGTGAACTGGCAAGGCAGTAAGGTTACATAACTACCTCATACCCAGCCAAACGCAAGCGGGAAAGTTTGCGTAGAAAGAATTTATTGCTGATTTAGCATAGCTGAGCAACGAGTGCGCATCAAAGAACGCCGACGAGAAGAGACATCATCGGTTCTCAATAAAAATGACTGACACTATGATGGGGCCATGCGTTGCTAGCGGTTTTTCACTGAGCCCAGACCTCCATCACAAAAACAAACACGACGAGACTCTAGTCTGAGGAAGAACGTTTTGCGCCGTTCGGTTTCCCTCAGTCTGCAAATTGCACTTAAACGATTGGCCTGGTAGGTGGTCTTTCGTGCGTAGAGATAGAGTACACAATCGCATTTTCGGAACGAGGAATAGAAATGCGGAAAACGTGCGGAATTCAATTTGCGAATCTCAGCTGATGATAGCGGAGACGATATCTTTGACTGAACACCGAACGGACGTGTGGACTAGGGTTACCGTATGTATTGGAGATAGACCGTTACGTTAATCATAGAAGCCGTGGTGTCAAGCTTTCTGCGATTTTGTACTTTCGGCTTTCGTAACAAAGTTCGTTTTCTTTCGCAGCATGCCATGCCAAGAGGCTGAGCGAAGTGGAAACTTTGTGAGAAATGAGCAAGCCGATCTGGTAACCCTGTGAGCACGACTTCTACTGGTTTATTCTGCATCGGATGAGGTCAGGCAGGGTCCGAGTCTGGCAATATAAGCTATGTGCTTTGTCAAGAGACAAAGCTTATCAGTTTGACTTCTACGACGAAACGGCTTCGTGCACGACAGAGAGGAAGAGCTAACTTAATTTTGGAAGTGTCAGAACGTGAGGAATGCACTATCGTAGATTGTGAAAAAAATTTTCAGTCGTTAGACGCCACAGCTAGCGCTTTTGTCTTTACTAACTTTCCAAACTTCACGTTATTTGCTTCAATCAATAGGGTCAAGTTGCGCAAGATTGAACGGGTTCTGGATCTCGGCGCCCAGGCAACGCCCAGACACGAGCTATTTATCCTCGTGTAGGCCTTGAAAAAATGAGTGAATGCTGAGAAGGTGGGCGCGCGAGGTCACGTGACGCGCGAAAAATCCATGACGTTCAATCTTGCGCAACTTGACCCTATGTATCGGTAAATACCTTCTATTTCAGTGTGAGGGTTTTTGAAAGCAAAAATACTTAGCGAATCGCGTAAAGTTTTTGACAGACATCACAAAAGTTTCACTCAGGTTATGTAATGTAATGACATTTCTGTCTCGTTATATTATGCTGATAGGTATTGGGGAGTGGTTTTATTATTTACTTGACAGTTTCAAACTGGGTTGCAAAAAGGATCACAAAGCCGGATAGCTATAAAAATTGGAACAGTGTTGAAATGAAACATTGCAAATCGGCAGTGCTGAAGCTAATTCTGCAAGCGAAAAAAAAAACAGATACACAAGCAGCAGAACAGCAAGAAAGGCTAAGAGCTGGGTTGTAGCTACCCTGAGCTGATTTATTTATAACTGAATATCTATAACAATTCTCAGTGATCAAGTGTTGAACAGTCTTTTTCAACCATGGGATACGTGTCATAGGGAGGGATAAACACGAAAACGAATAAATAAGTGTCCATGAGTCCATTTTTCTGCTGACGTAGGCGAAAAATCCGGGTGAGATCTGGGTAAAAACGAGTACATATTAAACGAACGAAGAGGAGGCGCATGCGATTTTAGTGCGAGCGGTCTTCGTAACGCAGGTGGAACAAGCGGAGAATGGCTGCAACAACTGAAAGAAGCTCAGTGCGAAGCTTTTCGTTCTTGAGCAGAATTTCAAGTCGTTCAGCGTTGAACTCTGAGCATGCATCGATTAAACTGTTGGATGGTCAGGACACATTGGATTTTGACTACACGGTATAGCGAACTGTCGTATCACGTCCACACGGTGTAAAAGATAATGTAATATTATTGCAGAAAAGTACGGAGGGACAAAAGATGCTCGATTTTGTCGCCGAAAAGATTGACATAGCCGAGAAAGATTACTTCGGCATTCGATGGATGGATGCGGGAAAACATCGTGTATGTATGCTTGCAATTGACATAGTTAGTGTCAAGTAATATAAAAAGATGACTTTTTGATTCATTGCTGTTTCATACATTTTTTAGTACTGGGTCGATTTAGCAAAGCCAGTTCACAAGCAGCTAAAAGGCTTTAATCCCGCAAGCTTCAGCTTTCGCGTGAAGTTCTATCCTAGTGATCCTGATGCCGTACAGGAAGAATACGTTAGGCAAGCATGGCTCTTTTAGATGTTGGTTTGTGCTTTGTGCTGAAATAGTACGTTATCCAGATATTTGATTTTTCTGCAACTTCGGAGAGATCTCATTCACGGTCGACTCTACTGTCCCGAGAAAGATGCTGCGTTGCTGGGCGCTTTTATTCTTCAATGTAAATTTCATATGAAGTGTGCAATTACAGTGTGACCTTCCACCATGCAACGTGTACTGTGCATTACTAGTACGTACTGTACATATGAATAAGTGCGTATTGTAGGTACAACATTTTTATTCTGCATTAATTTTCTGTCGTGTAAACCCGTATATGTGCCGCAGTATATGCGCGTGATGAAAGAATTCTCGGCTTCATCGTTTCAGCCGAGCTTGGTGACTACGACCCCGACTTGCACACGGGCAACTATGCCAGCGAATACAAGTTATTCCTGAAGCAAACCGAGCAAATGGAGCGCGAGATTGCCATTGCGCATCAGCAGTTACGGTACGATCTACAACCCCGCTTCCAATTGACACATAACTTTTCCCGCAAGTGTGCTAGCCGATTTGCTTGTCTTCCAGATTTGAGGGTTGCAATTAACGTTTTTAGTAGCATGAATCCCGCTGAGGCAGAACTGAACTTCTTGCGCAAAGCGTGCACACTAGAGACGTACGGCCTCGATCCTTACAGCGTGAAGGTATTCAACTTTCTCGCTTGGCGTTTGTTACGTACAGTACATGCGTGTGCTTTATGCTTTCATTGTATTGTACGTCTGATATAAGTGTACATGTGATGCGTAGTAGAACATAGTAGAATAGACTTGTGTTCGTTGTACTTCCAGGATGGAAAAGTTGGAAACGCTGTTTTTATCGGCGCAACGCATCAAGGCATTATGGTGTTTCAAGCTCACAAGAAAGTTATTCATGTTCCGTGGTGCGTTCGATTGTTGTAATCGAGTAGTCTATCGGTGGTGTGCAATTGCTTTGCAAAGACTTGTAGTTTGGTTTATCCTCTTTTTATCCGACATCACAGGCAACATGTGGACAAAGTCGATTATTATGGAAAAGACCTGATGATCACTCTCAAAGCGAACGCTCCGAATCCCCAAGTATGTGTTATCTTATTGTACTTTACACTTTGCTGGCTCAGTCTTCTCGGCCGCACGATCATGCAATGTGTCAGTGCATTTCAATTTTTGCAATCGATCGATTACTATGTATTATATAGCAATCGTATTGTTTGTACCTGAACGTGGGCAATTTGGCAATGTGATTAATTGTTTTGTTATTGGCTGATTTTTGAAATCGTTGTCGAAAATTTCTGGGCCAAAGTTTCTTGCGTTGCTATATACGTCATGAAAATGTATATAAAATTTTTATTTTTTGCTTGTGACGATGAAGTGATGTTAGAAATTGTACAACCGATTCCCAGGCTAGCCGCCAGGATTTGGCGCACGTGGCAGGATGCTTTATAACTGCACACAGGAACAGCGTTAAACGGATGGTTGATTTCGACTTCCCGCATCAAGCGCGACACAATTAGGGATCGCTTTTCTCAGCATATCTTTTGGAGGATGCACATTTTTGTTCTTTTTTTTTCTTTTTTCTCCGAGGGCGCACGTGACAGACAACTTACCGCCTAAAGGCCCTAAAGTGAAGCCTGCGGATTCCCCCTAAGTAAACTGATGTTTTCACTCTGTATTTATGCGAGCTTGGCGCCACCTAGTGCATTGTTTTGTGGTAGGTGGTTGAACCATTTCCACATGTTGACAATGGTGTCGCGATGAATAACAGCGCTCATCACCCAACGGGAGCGAACGGAGCGACAGGGGCCAATGGAACGGCACCTGTGGTCGAGAACAAGCCCACGGATAGTATACATGTATGTGGTGTGTTTTACGTCTATGTGTACGTAGTGTATAGAAGCAGAGTTTAAGTACGTATACGGAACAGTAGGGGAGGCTGGCTCATGTGTACGGACGGTACCTGTCGGGGCTGTACTTGTTGGTGTTACAAACTTATTTTGCAATTGCGTGATGGTCTATTCTATGCATACATTGTGATAGCATCATGCGTGTTTTAGCAGAAGTTGACTTTTCGATGCTTATCTGCGACTTTCTGCAAACATCTGTGGAAGTACATCTTGGAGCAGAGGGCATTTTTCAAGTATGTATATGTTTTGTGCACTACAGTGTGTCTCTGAACTCTGCAGCGAAACTTTTGTGCAGTAGAAGATTGACGTTTTGTTTGACCGTCTTGTCCCAGGCCGTGGTAGCATGCTATACTTGCATTTTTTATTACAGCTCTCCGCGAGCAGCTGATGTGAAGGCACAGCACTCGAAGCGGGGACTTTTTAAGCGTGGTGCGACGTTTAGATACAGGTTTTATTTCTGCGTGCATACAGAGGCTTTCGGCATTTTGCTTGATGCTCAGATTGTCTATTGTAGTGGCAGAGTGCTCAGTGAGTTACGAACGATGGAGGCGCCGAAGGAGATGCACGAATTTAAGAGGCACGCGACTGTATTTGTATAGAAAACAGATGTTTGCGTCTATGTACATACGTGCAGGTTTTGTACTGAACAGGCTGTAGCACTGGTTTGATTGTTCTCCATATTGTGATGTAGGGCGCGACTCGAGCGCCAGCCATCACGCGCTGAACGTGACCTCCTCCGTCCAATGGGTCTTCGACTGGCTCCCGTAAACGAGAACGGAGGTCCCCAACTGGCGGCGAAAAGCGAAGAAACTGGAGGACGTGTCATCACTGTCGCAAGTGGTGATAGTTCACCAGATTTCCATCCATCGGCTGTTCAGACCCCGCTGACGTCGGGTCTTTCGTCACCGACGTCGATGTCGTCCTCGAGTGAGGGGGAATTGTCGGCTTTTGTTGATGAGCATTATGCCTCGCCACCGAAGAATAATGTTACGGTGGCTGAAGCGGCGACGAGGGACAAGCTGACATGGACGCCAGTTCGCCCACCGAGTGATGCGGAAGTGAAGAATCGATTCTCGGCGTTTCAAAGTACTCCGCTTCGAGTGTCGGACCAAAGTAAGGCTGTTGAGCTGTCGCACTGCGAACAGTGAATGCTATTATGCATGCTGGGCTGGTGTTTTACCGACGCTGATATGTGGGATTTTATTGTTGTAGATAAAAGTGAGGTTAGCTTTGCGACGCCGCTCGCAACGGCGACGGCATCGTTTAGCGATGAGTCTTCCGCTGTGGCCAATCAAACGAATTGTAAGTGGAGTGGAAAATGCTGTCATGTAACGCGTATAGTACGTAGATCATTAACGTGCTTTATTATATGGACCAGATTAGACCAGATCTCGTATGAATTTATGTTTAAAGAGTGAGTTTTGTGCTACCTCTATGTATAGTGTGAGGAAGCGTGCGTAGCCGGAGGCGGAAATGCGATGGAAACTATTTTCTTGTACCGTCAACGTACAGTACATACTATGTAACAAGCAAAGAAGTGCTCTCAACTACGACTACATCTGTTTTCCTTTTCGTGCTTGTAGCTAGCGGCAACAAGCAGACGAAGGACCTAAACGGCTCCGTACAACAGAAAGAGCGCGTGTCTTTTGCGACACCGAAACAACACATGCGTACGTCATCCCCCCTCGCGGCTGTTGTGAAGTACGTTGGTTACACTCTACTCATTGCGGCTGTTCTCCTCGTCGCGTCTGTTGTGTTCATGGAGTACGGCTATCCGATGTTTCGCGACACCGTCGATCGGAGTGTACCGCAACTCCGCAATTTTCATCGGGGAGTTTATGCACCGTGGAGAGCATATTTGGTGCGAGTGTACACCGCGCAGATGGAGAAGATCTGGGCGAAGAAGTACTAGGATGCCATGGGCTTTGAACTGGTTGGTTGCTTGGACGGTGCCCTGTTGGATTTAGAGTGGGTGGTATCCTTTTGTACGCATGGGCACGGACGATATGCAGTTTGGTTTTAACGAGGCAGCTTTGATGAGTAGGTGTCTTTAATGCTAGGTCTTGGGGGAAGAAAAGGGTTGGGCTTGTGCTGGTTGCGACGAGTTTTCGATGGGTTTTAGAAATGTTTGGCCATTGTGTAGAGAAAGACAGGAATTTCTTGTCGGGTGGTTATCTTCTTGGTAGTCTGTACTGCACGTTGTGCGGTGAACTTGTACTTGTTGTGATTGTGCTTCTTGTCTTTAACATGTAGTGTAGAGCAAGTGAGTTGCCAACGGAGCCCGTGTGGCCGCCATTCAGTGATCTACCTATTCTTTTAGGGTCTCTCAATTTGTTTATTTGTCGCTTTTTTGTCTCACCCTCGTCGTTTGTTTGCTCGCTTTTTGACAGTGCAATCTTCTTCTGCTCTGAGGTGTTCGAGCGTTACTTTTTCTGCTTTCTGCTAGCTCTTGAGCGCGGTTCTTCTGTAGGTTGCGTCTGAACGAGCAAGAGCTGCTGGAACAATATTTGGCCAGGTTTTTCATTTGAGTTCAATGCTGTGTATGTCTACTTGCCGACAACGGCCCCGTTCTTGCGCACCGCACTATCAGTATGTCCACCACTGCTGTCGCTACTGTATTAATTATTGATTTTTTAATGTGTTTGCGTGCACTCTATAACACTCCTCTTTTTGGCTGTTGCGACTTTTTTTGTTGCAAGAGTGTGAGTCTATTTTCCTCACCTCTTCGCTGGTCGATTATCAATCGGTCATTCCTGTGGTATTTTTCACTCTTGCGTGTATGCTCGCGTATGAGCATGAGTGTATGCTGTGGACGTACTCGGCTGTCTTGCGGGCATGCAGTGGGCCTGATAATGGCGGAATGCTTACACTGCTTACTAGGGCGTCGTGTCACGCAGTCTGTCGTACCCCGGGGTGCATTGGGTGGTACTTCGCCATTTGTTTTGATTTTCAATAATTTTGACACAGCTATCCTCAATTCAAAAACGTTTGCGACGCCCCTGTAAGCTATCGATTACGTTCCTTCTTGGTAGAGGCATACTTTCACGCTTTGATAGACGACTGGGACTGGATCCACACGCTTTTTCCCTCTTACTGCGTATATGTGCGGCGTGTTTGTCCTACTTTATACGTGATGGCGCTGGCGTGCACGCTGTTCCTCGTATTCTATTCGGTTTACTGACGACGTATCTTTGTGAACAATGTGACCAACGGAGAATGATTGGTGACTTATATAGATATTATCGAGACCGGCATGCAGCGGTGTCCCCGCCTCTTCGTTTTGCTGCACTTTTGTGTCAGCCTGTCAATCACGCTTTGCCTCAGCGTGTTGCAAAGGCAAGAGCAGATTGTAGGCGGGAGACGTTCTTGCTTTTTCGCAGGCTGGTTTTGCTGTACGTACTCAGCGCATCTTTTGTATGGACCGTACCCTGTGGTCCATGCCATACTAAGTACAGTGGGGTGGCAGGCACGTGTATGCAGTGTGTTGGTTGCTTTACGTTCAATTATGTAGCTGCTTATGCTGCGTGAGTCTTTTCTTGCTTTTAAGCTGTCACGAAGGTTTATACCGGACTATACGTTGGTTTGCTTTCATCTCTGCTATCAGCACGTGTTTATCATTTGTAGCGTTGTGTGCAGGTATTGAGATAGAAGCAGTGTGTAGGCTCTGCTTTTCTTTGTTCGGGAGTTTTAAGAATGTTGCGTCGCTTTGCTGCACAGTCGAGTGTGCAAGTTCGTGTTTGAGTCGAGGATGGAAAGTGAGTAGAACGTACTCGAGGAGAAACTCGGATCTATGATTAGGGCGTATGTCCATTTATACCCCAATTCAGATAGTGTTATATTTCGTGTTGTCTGTCTGTTCGTCGCTCTGTGTACGCTAATCGTGGTTGCGAACTTCTAGCTAGCAAAGTTCTCGGCAATGGAATGAATAGTGCCGTATGAATCGAGTGCAATTATAGCGCGTTTCATTCTGCGTGATTGTTTGTCAGTAAGGCACCGCAGGGCTCGCACCGAGCGTGGGCGTCCGCTTGTTCTCGTACATCTTTGATTGCACACTAGACTGGCTCAAAATTTTGACCCAATATTACCCTGCAAGCAAGGATGTACGCTTCGACAAGGCGTCGCTTGCCTGTTCTGTCTTTTGCGAACATTATTCCGCTTTGCGTCTATCGGGTGGTCACGATGTTCTGGATCTGCTGCTGGCGTGCACGAGTATCTTCACATT
>JAQGBB010000518.1:0-18555 GCA_034691745.1 Prismatolaimus dolichurus
AGCTTGGACGCTTGTCCTCGTGCTTATGAACTACGATAGGATATCAAGCCACGCATGTGACAGTTAATGCGACGGTGCTGTAAGTTGAGCACCGTGCATGGCAGACATGAGGGCAAAACCACGCGGTGGACTACCATGTTAGAGAAAAAACGCGGCATAAACTTTATCAGTCTGCACAGTCTTGAGATTTTGGTAAAATGTCCCGAATTCTGTTGCCGGGGATCTTCGACAAAAGACGTTTGAGGAAATTTGATTTTTTTCATTTCTCACTTGTTTGCCCAGTTCACCTATTTCCACGCGCCAAAATTAACGTTATGTGCACACAACCTGGGGCTTCTGAGCTAACGGGAAGAGGAGGGTCCAACTTTGCGCTCGTAAAACGCTGGAATATAAACAAGTAAATCGGCAAAGCCGAAAAGGCATCCTGTCGCTCCACAAAAAAACATCAGCAATAAGTTTTTCAAAGCAAGAGAGCGAGAGAGAGAAAAGGAGGCCGATTTGTCGCCGCACTGCGTCTTTCCTCTTTCTTAGTAAAAAATGAACAAAAAAATTAAAAGAAATTCGAACCCTTCATACCGTTTGCAAGTTGATACATGGCATTGCATTTGCAAGTTGGCGCCTACTGGTGGCAAGTTGCTCACAACGTCGGCTAACTTTTATCGGCTGAAGGGATTCGGGGGGAGCTGGGGGATTGGGGGGCGATAGGGGGATTTTATAAGTATGACCAGTAGGCATCCTTTTTTCGCTCGCTCATCTGGCAGGATGCAATAAATTCAGTTTTTTCTTGGACTTTTACTGCCCTCTCCCCTCCCTTGAGATCGGACAGCTTTTATGGAAGCCCGCCCACTATGCTAGGCCAAAAATAACGGGTCCCAAAACATCAGGTGATGGACATTGCCTGTTGCTTTAGGTTATTCAAATTTGTTGAGTGACACCACTAAAGTTTTATGCGACGAAATTAGGAACGGGTGCAAAATATCCCACACGCCAGAAGTCCTTATACAGTGACCGGTTTTCTCGAAACTGGCTGAACACATAGGGGACTTCAATGTGTCAAAATAATGGCCGCAATTTGGCCGTCATTTTCAAATATTGGAGCACGTTGAACTTTCAACCAGTCTCGAGAAAACCGATTCTGAAATATCGAGAAAACCGGCCACCGCACAAGGACTTCTGGCGTGCGTGATAGTATTAGCTGCGAAACACTGTCTAGCGACACGCACTCAGTGCTCGTCGAGGGAGGCTAGTGATAACGCTTGCGCGTAGTAAGTAAACAACGAAAAGGCACGAGTGAGGCTTGTCATGCATGTTCGATGACTACACGGACGGTGTCGTCGCACTGCTACAAGACGATATTCACTCAAACTTTGTTTGCCATTATGCCTCGAAGTAAACCGATCGTTCTCTCCATGCTAGCTACCATCCTCTGCGGATCTCAATTTGGTTTGTCAAACGGAAAGGGAGCAATTACGGGCCCAAATTTCAACGAGGGCCTTCATATATTGCGATTTTTGTAGCGTTTGGAAGTGTAAAGTTTCGCTGCCACAGCTGTATGTCGGACGTCTACAGTTTCGGCTGGAGGGCTCTCAGCGCCGTCTACGAGGAACCGCGGGACTTTACCGATCGGTGCGAGAACCCGCTCTCGTCGACGGCCGCAGTTCGTAGCGTCGGCTGCTCAAGCAGTTGTGTAACGATGTTCGAAGACATGACCATGTCAGGTGCGTTAGCGGAGAAAGTTCAGCGAAAACTAACCGGCACTTTCGACAACCGTATCGTATTTCTCCGCTTGTTGCCCTCGCGGCGCACAACCTAAATTTTGGGCTATTTGACCTTTTGTTTCTGTCTCCTGCTGACTAGGTTTTACCTGCCGATTGTTTTGGGTAAAAACAACGAATTAACCTCCGACGTGGCCCATGTTCTGCTGAAATTTAACGCATTTTTTGCAGCCTGAATGAAGAAGACGGAGCAAACAAATTCTTTTTCAACTAATGCTCCTGCCCGCCTGCCACTTATAATCCCGAGGGGCTGTAGCCATGGAGGCTATTAACGGGACAGGGCGGTGAGTGAACATCGTAAAAGAGACAACTGGCTAACAATTTCAATGTCTTTTTCACATAAAATTTGTTATATCGTTTATTTCCTGTCTGGAGTCTGGAGCGCCCAGCGCGGAACCAAATCATAGCTGAGACCATCTCCTTACCGTATTATCTCGGATTTTAGCCAGTCCTACCTATGGCCGGTTTTGCACACGCGAGCGGCATGTTGCATAAGTTTTGATATGCTCTTCCAAAGATTTATTATAAGAAACATTGTAAAACCAGCCAGGGGTAGGACTGGCTTAAATCCGAGATAATACGGTAACCCCGATCCCCAACCGACAAAAGTTAACCGGCGGTGTAAACAACTTGCCAGTGGTATGTGGATTCGGGCCAAGCCCTTCGCACCAACATATTTTTAAAACACTTATCTCTCTCTTCGTTCAAACTGCTGCGCACATTTTTGCCATGGGCAGGATGCACTTCGGCTTTCAGCCGGTCTACTTGTTTAGGGCCATGCATTTATGACGTCATGGAAAAATTTAATTTATGCCTTTTCTAGGGCAAACCGTTCGCGCCTACGCTCGGGGTTGTTTCGAACGATTCTTCAAGCAGCCGCTCAACATGAGCTCGCCGACGGTGAAAAGGCTCCTACGAGAGCCAGGTTGTGAGCATGTTTCTCTCTCGCAGCTAACCAAAAGCCAATCGAGAGACGCGGCGGCTATGAACTCAAAGACCTTGGTCATTTTGTGCGCGTGCGTCGAGGATTTGTGTAACGATCCTGTGACGCCGGCGGCTGGCAGAGCAGGCTTCTCTTTTTCGCATGAGGCGTTTAGCTTGACAACTCGTGTGATCGGTTTTGATCTGTTCATCTTGTGTGTCAACCTGGCGGGCCGAAATTGGCCTATTTAGAACTGGATTCGTTTCTTAATGAGACAGATGTTGAAAATAGGGCAAACCTAGTGATTTTTTCCGGGCGATTTTTCGACTTTTCCGGTTCCTTCCGTTTCCGACAGGGGACGGAAAGAACATTTCAGATTTTTTCTTTCCGGTAGGGTTGGAAAAATATTTTTCCGTTTCCGACCTGGCAAAAAACTAAACTAATTTCGTACATTTCAGCGACTTTTTCGTGTTTTTAACGCGGAGAATAGTGAGCATTTCCCAGTCGGATGAATGTAGCTGAAGAAGTTAAAATCCTAATGAAAATTTGTCCGCGCTCATAAGTGTCCGATTTGCGTCAGCGCTTACCACGTTGAGTTCGAAGGACGAGTACGTTTCACTGAGAAAACCCTTGCAGCGATTTTTGACCTACTGTCCAAGGAGAATTTGTTGCCGCACCCCGAGTTTGGTCTGCTGCATAAGGCCCTGCGGCCAGGTGGACTCATTGTTGTTGACTTCCGTGGGCAAGATCACGTAAGGTGCGCGGTCACCGTGACGCCAGATGACGTGAAGCAGTCCGAGCGATCCGATGTTGGCGATTAGCTCGTCCGACGAGGATGCAGACGGTGCTCGTTGCACCGCAAGAAGGACCAAGAACATGTGTGTGAGCTTTCATATTTTCTCTGAACGTGCAACGTAGCAAAACAACAACATAGCAGCTTTGCCTGTGGCGTTCGCAAGTCTAGAGTTTCCAGACGATTTTCTAAAGCCAGGTTTATGTTTACAACATCAGAGACGTAGTGTTTCCCCTGAGTTTCGGAAGCTCACATTTTTAGTAAATACTTTTGAAAGTATTTAACGTTATTTGCAAGGCGCAATTAGCCCGCCCCCAATTGGCAATGCTAATGAAAAGGTAAATTTAAAACTCGCAAAAATCCAAAAGAAAAAAAGTAGATTTGTTGGACATTTTAAGACAAAAGCCGTTGCTAGCAGTCGTGATCCTCAGCAAAGACTTTAGGAATACTGCGCCTACAAAGAAGCATTGGAAAGCAATTTGGGCAAATTTTCAACTAAAGTCTTCCAATCTAGCGTGATTATTCAGTTTTTTAAATGTTTTCTCATTAATTTCTAAAGAAAATTAGAGCGAATGTGTTCGTTCGTTATCACTCCGCCAGAGGCAAAATCTCAGAAGATGGAAAACAAAAAACAAGCAACGCCTTCCAAACTTCTTGCCTGCGGCCCTATACTTGGGTTATGACAAGCACTGATAGAATTTTCCTTCCTTTAATGGTTTGAAGCACAGCGAAACTACTGGCACACTGTATAGCCAACAGAAACCGGCCAAACTTCTCCGAGTGAACATATCACACACATGCCAGAAGTTCTTGTACGGTGGCCAGTTTTTTTTTCAAAATTTCGGAACCGGCTCGTATGTCAAAATGACAGCCGAATTGCGGCTATTATTCTGACACATTGGAGTTCTCCATGTATTCAGGCGGTCTCGAGAAATTTGGTTCTGAAATTTTGAGAAAACCGGTCAACATGCAAGGACTCTTGTCGTGCGTGCTAGTAAAATGAGGGCAATCTGTTGCAAAATCAATTATTTGCTGAGGAAGTTAAGTACGGAAATGCGTGCTTTTGCAATCAGACGTTGCGCAGGACCACATATTCGACTAGCATGATAACGCCAGCTGCACACTCTAGTACCTAAAACAAAGAAAAGAGTAGATCAGCAAAGCCCAAATGCATTTTCTGAATTTGTAGCAAGCGTGCATAATTCAAACAATGCGAAAACAGCTAAATATCAACCGCAAAGTTCTGGTTAAAAGTAACGATTTATCTACGGGTCAGATCTGCAAACATCGTAGGTCAAAATCAACTAGAAACAGGAGCAAGCTTACATACTTTTCTCGTAAATTTTAGGGTCAAACAGTATTTTTCACGTTTTTAACCACCACTAGTAGAGTTTACGGCTTTTAAGCCAGAATATCCTGAACAACAGAAGTAGCGAATTTTTCAAAAAGAATTTTTCAACGAACAAAACGCGTTCTGTGCACCGGCACGTCTTGGAAATTTAAAAAAAAAAGTTATACAAGACTAAAAAACTTTTTTGATTTTCAAACAGACACAAACGGTAGCTCTCTGCCGAGTCGATATCGATTAGGGATGGTTTTGGGGGGAGCAGAATTTTTTCCCCATTTGCCCGATGGGGCGTCCGGGGGCCCCAATTCGCCCCAACCTGATCTCGGCGCCTCAATTTGCCTCAAATTTGGTGCGCTCTGTTTTATTTTGGCCCAAATTAACCGAAATTCACCCCGATTCGTCAAATTTGACCCAAAATTGATCAAATTTGTTCCATTTCACTCCAACTTTGCATAAGTTTGCCCCAATTTCCCCACCCAAAAACCTCTAAGGTCGTCGGGGAGGGGCGAAAATTTTCGCTTTTCCCATGGGGCAGCCCCTAACGACTATCCCTGTGCCGGTAGAGGTTTACATACCGCGCATGCAATGTACGCGCTGGCCTTCACGCCACAATTTTCAATCGAACCGGACGTTTGGACACAACTGCGCGCTTCGAGTCCAACGACGAGACCGACGAGAATTGTCGTCACCATGATTGCGATAAAACATTCGTATGCCTCAAAAATGACGTTTTTTGAAGATTTTTTGAAATTTAAAAATTAAGAGGCAGACGTACAACGATGAATTCGAGTAGAGAGAGCGTACGATGATGCTTCACGATGATGATCATTTCAACGAGAATTGTTAGGATTAGAAATGCAATGCAGACGCCGTTGACGTTCGAGCATTCGCTTTCCCCGATGTTCTTGCGATCGGCGTCCGTCTTTGCGCATCCAACGAGAAGTGCGATGAACCCGCCAACGGTAAGTGCCTAACGAAAATATTTATAATGTAAGCGCAATTTTAAAAATAACACATTCATTTCAGATTTTCTTTTTGAAAGGTTAACATTAAAAATAAAATAATAAAACTAAAAAATTTAAAAATTTTTAAGTAAAATAAAATTCAAATGCAATATCATAAAATTGAAAATAAAAATCCAAATGATATGTTCAATTTTATTTACTTGACTATAGAAGTTGTGGGGTGCTCGAAGGAAAAATGCCTTACCAGAACCACGAAGCGTAGGATCGAATGAACGTATAGCTGCATTCTCGTATCAGCTGACGACGTCCAAAACGTCTTCAGAAAGAGATTCCGACAACACAGTGGTTTATGTCTTTAAGCCAAAACTATGTCATTCGACCGGATTCAATGTGAGATTGTTTTCTTTAGGACGAAAAACCGGCTACTTTTACATCGATAAACAGAAATTTTACAGCATCTCCACGTAGTTTTAGTGCTGACATTTTTGAGGTTTTTTCATGCGACGCTCTTTTTGAAGGTGGAATCAATCTCTGTACTATCTTCACCGTCCCGACAACGAATCACGCACGACGTCTGTGTAAAAGGGTTTATGTGTAATTTCATACGGCGTTTACTGATGAATGCGAGACGAAGTAAAGTTGTATTTTGTTTTCAAAGTTTTTACTGAAAACATTTACTGCGTTCCACTCACTAATGCGAGATGCCTATGTGGCTAAAACGACGGAGAATATTCTTGTTCTGCCACTGTAAACTGAAAGTGTTGTCATTCCAAATTTTTAACATTTTTTGAAAAAAATTTTGCTTATAAATTATTCAAGAAAAATAATATTTAATATAATTAAATAATATTTTTAAAATTACTCTAGTCTTTACTTTAAAACGAAAATTCATTTTAGTATAATTTTAGTAAAAGAATTGAAAACTGCTATTACTTCAGTTGGGAAAATTTGTTAGAAAATTTTTGAACCTAAAAATATAAATTGGGATTGGAAATATTCATTGCTGGCATATGTATATGCAGAAAACTGAACGTTCAGGACAAAATTTTGGTTTTTAATATTTATAATCCTCTTCGTCTTCACGCTCTGCACGCTGCGATCTTGCGGTAAGAAATGCATCGGCGAAGCTGAGTAGCGATCCAAGAATGAGGAAAGCCTAAATCCGAAGAACGCTTAGGCTATGAGCACACGGCGGATTTTGATGAACGCTGACCGCAGCCGACGCCCATGCCCTAATGACGGAGATGTCGCTCAGCCCTCGAGTGTAGTATTGCGGCTGCCGATAATCGTATGGCTGTTGCTGAGCGTAGGGATTTTCGACGCGTGTGAGGCCACATCCACCAGTAGCTGACCACCATTCGATACCTCCGCAGACGATGAGGAGGACGCCCGTGCTTACACACAATTCTCGCTCCTAGAGAAAAAATCTCTGACTTTTAATTAATTTTAGTCGAGTTTTGCACATTTGCAAAGAAAAATAATTTTAATTATAAAATGATTAAAATTATGAAATAATTGTTAAAATTCTTGAAATAATTCTATTCGAATTTGCCAAATTTGCAAACAAAAAATAATTTTTGAAACTTTTCAAATAATTCTAGTCGCATTTTGCAAACGCAAATTTTTAAAATAATTAAAATTTTTAAAATAATTCTTAAAATTTGTAGAATAATTTTAGTTGAATTTTGCTAGTGCAAAGGCAATTAAAAATTTGAAAATAGTTCTAATTTTTAAAAGAAATAATTTATGAAATAGCTGAAATGTTTAAAAATAATTTTAATTGTAAATCAATTTTAATTTAAAAATTGCCAAATGAAATTTTGCTTTAAAAAAATCAGTGGTGAATCAGTACCGGATCCGATACCAGCAACTTTCCCGGGCCTCCAACGATTTTGAAGTATACTACGCTGACAGCTTCAACTATCGCGAGAAGCAAAACGATGACGAATACGAAGTACTGCTGTGGTGCGTCGCGCATCCAGTCGCGCATCGGAATACTCCGTTGCGGACAGACAAGAATGCCGTAAGCGGACGTTGAGTTGTAGCAAATTCCAGCGCCAGTTCCAATTAGCACAACTGATAGGACGAGGAGACACTAGAAAGCGAAAACTGTTAATTAAAAAAATACTATGTATATATTTTTTAATTTGAGGTCAATCAGGGTCATTTCGGTGAAAGCCTTATTGCATCTTGCCTGAAGCGCAGCGGAAGCAAAAGGATATCTAAGTGGTTGGACAGCCAAACTCTTACCTGTCCGCGCTCGAAAAATCAAATTTAGCGCAAGCTTAGAGAAAGTGTTTCAGCGTGTTCCAGACTGTTCCAAGCTATTCTTAAAAAATCTTCCTGGGTGTTCTAGAACCCCTAAAATTTCCTCGCGTTTTTTTTTGTTTGGCAGGATGCTTTTCCGGCTTTGCTGATTTCACTTGTTTTTCTGGTTGGAAGTTGGATTTTTCGGTGGATCGGTGGATTTCCACCAATTTCCATCGCACAAGGACTAAACCTCATTTTGCGTAGTTGTTTATTGTTAAATAGCATTCCGAGAGCAACCACCACGTTTCATTCACAAAATCATAATACTATCTTTCAAGTTATGACTCACAGTCGCGCTACAAACACAAAAAGTAATCCAAAAAAATCCCATTTGGATTTCAAGTTTTGTCCGATTTCGATTTTGAAACGCAAAATTAAAAAAATTGTTCAAAATCTTAGCATAAAGCACCAGAAAATTTCCCTCTTCCACCGTCCGCCGAAATTTTCACCGTTCTACCGATCAATATCCCTAGGTCAATCTTACCAAAACGAAAATTCGAACAATACACGACAGGTTCATCGTCATGTTAGCTTCAGAGAGGAGCAAGCTGTCGACTCTCACTTTAAAGCTAATGGTCAATAACGCAAGCCCGTTTCTCGCTCCGCACGCCAAATTGAGTCATTGACGATTTACGACTATTGACGTAGCGTGAAGCCTTGCACTATGCGGCGCATTTTCCATAAACTGAAGTTGGCAAGTGGACGCGTCTACCTGGCCTTACGTTCATGCTAATCAATGTCTGGGTAAAAGTGCGACGTGTCCGCCCTTTGTCGTTCGTACTTCGTTCCGACGTGGCTCAAACGAAAAGTCGATCAACTCAAAAGTGAGGGAAGCGAAAGCTTCGACGGGTCGTGTCGAAACACGGACGGACACTGAATGCAAATGCCAGTTGTACTTTTTCGTGAGTCTTGAAACCTCAAATGAACGGAATATACACAGATGAGCTTTTGTGTTATTCAGCGCTGTATCTCATTTTTTGACAGGAGCAAACAGCTCTGCTTTTGTTTCAACCCGTCGAAGTGCCTGCTCTTTGACCCTCTTGACCATGTGGGGCAAACTGGCGCGTAGCTTCATCTGCACATAACTCGTAAAAACATTGACGGATTTGGCTGACATTTTGTGAGCATGATACGACCAACAATTTTACTAGAATTTCTTCTACAAATGACTGTAGAAAAACTTGCCAGTTCTGAATTATAGAACATTCTATAAAGGAAATTCTAGAAGAAGAACGAAGTTGTTCTAGAAATAAGTTTAGAAAAAGAACGTTTCCAACATTGCAGAAGGATATTTAGAAATTTTTGAAATTTCGACTTTTTGGTAGGGAATTTCGACCTTTTTGGGAAAATTTTGACATTCTTAATTAAAATCTGATTAAACCCCACACAAAAATTTGTTGGAATTTTTAAACCCCTGAAAAATGTTGCTCATTCATGCCTAATGTTACTCTCCACAATAATTATTATGACCTGACTTTCCATAAACCCGGGGCTGACGGAAATGCTTCGGGAACTTAACTTAGACAAGTTCAAAAATTGCCTCAAAAATAAATTCATGTCAGTGTTTATGTCCAATATTGCTAGATGGTTTTCTAGTTTTCCGAATAACTTTGGAAAATTCGTGGAAAAGGCGAAAACACCAAACGCTAAAGAAAAAGTCATTATTCGCAGATAAAATTTCAGGAGTTAACGAAATTCTGCCTCAAACGGCAAAGAAGAGAATTTACTAATTTTATCTGAATTTTACTGCCATTTTGCGCATTTCTAATCAGTCCTGAAGCAAAAACGAAAGCCTCTGAGACTTGAGACGTCGAGCGCCATGCAATAAACATACATCCACAAAACCCAAGCAAAGCACCCTCATGAATGTGTGCATTGTTCGACGATCATCTGCGCAACTGGATCAATATTTGCGGATGAGCGGATGCATGATGCAAATGCAATTGAACGCACCTACATTCGGGACCAATATCAGCACACGTGTGCGCCGAGGACAATGTTTTTCAGAAGACAACTGCTGCTTCTTCTCTCTTTGACTCTCTTCCAGCTGTACGCATTCAAATTTTTCTTCTGGAATAAAGCCAAACGAAAAATTATCAAAGCAACCCTCTCATCTGAGATTGAGCACTATTTTCAAAGTCAATTCTTCGCTGACGTTGAACGCTCCTACCTCTATCGGTACGATCTCAAAACGCAGCTGGAAATCGAAGCCCTTCAAAATCTATGGATATCAACAGCGAGAGAATCGATTGAAAATCAAGAATCGATAAAAATATTCCAAGATTTATGGCTGGTGTTCGACCCCGTAGCAAAGATTGTCACACCAACGTTGGTTGTTCACTTGCTTCAGTCGCGCTCTGGGATGTTCACCTACCTGAACAGTGCTTTGAACGTTCTACATCACGTGTTCAATGCGTCAGACAGTCCAATGACGTTTCACATCCTCGTCTCGAAGTCGTGGCCTCACCATTCGATGTTTGACTGGATCGAAGACTTTTCTAGCAGCATGCCAACTCCTCTTATTCTCACGCGCAAGAGCTTCAAGTCGAAGGATGTATTCAGCAAAATCGAGAATGCATCAAACATGGGTCATATTTCGGCACAAGGCGTTTTGGCAGAACTGGGAGACACGTTTCTCTCAACTCTCCTCCGAGCAGCTGATTTGCCTTTCGAGCGAAAGGCAATTCTGGCTAAATTGCTCTGGAATTTGAACGTCGATGGGAAAAGGGCAATTTTTGGAATAAAACAGATTTTATTTGGAACAAACAGCTTTATTGGAGTCCATATTCGGCGAGGTGACAAAGTCGCAAAACCCGAAACCGGAGCGGTACCTATCAATCAATATTCGCGGAAGATCGAAGAAATTTCGAGAGACTTTTCTTTCGATTCAATCGTCAGCGTGTACGTCATGACGGACGACGTACGAACAATTATCGAACTGAAGGAAGAACTGGTAAACCGACATGGAAATATTAGCTGGAATGTTTTGTGGTGGGCCGATGCGATTGAAGGGGCGAAAACCATTTTGAAGGATTATGAAATTTCGTTATTTCCCGAATCCGTGGACATCGATTATCTGAAATCTCTTTCAGTGAAGACGGGCTATGATCAGGAAAATTTTAGTAAGATTCTTGATGAGAGAAGGTATTTTCACGAGACCTTGCAGATTGTGCTTGAAGTGAGCTTGTTAAGCTTTTCAACGCACTTTGTGTGCACATTTTCATCAAACGTTGCCAGGTTTGCCGGAATGCTACGGGAGGGTGACTCGTTGAGAACGACGCACAGCCTAGATGGCGAGTGGTATCCGTTGTAGCTCTTTTACAAAACTAATAGGTTTTCGAAGGTGGAGCTGATTTTTTTCTGCACTGTTTGTATTGATTGACTAAGTTTAGTAGCTTGCTCTGCTATCACCAGCAAGTAAATGCACAATTAAGTATCTAGCTAACGTAAAGTACATTGAATACAGGCAGATACTATTACGGGCCCTAGAAAATCGAGGGAAAAAGTTGCAAAAGTGGCGAAAAAACGCGAAATTTCGGAAACAGCCAAAAAACACGAAAAAAATTGAAAAAAACGCCTAAAATGGCGAAACTTTATTTGTTGACCAGCTGGAGTGGAAAACAGTCAACCAACGAAGTGTTAGATTTGTCGAGCAAAAAATAGAAATAGTGTTCCGTCCTTTTTTCGCCTTATTGTTGAAATTTTTTCGAGTTCACAAAAAATCGCAAAAATAGCCGTTTACGTAAATAATGGATGACCCCTCCGCGACTGATGTGGAAGAACACGAAATATCAACAACGACGAAAGTTGGAAGCGTAGCAGCAGCTGACTGAACTCCCTTACTGGACGATTGACGATGACCAAAAGCGGATTGTGTTCATTCGACTAGCCGTTCGTTTAATCGTTCAGCCGGAATAGGAGCGAGCAAATAGTTTGAGATATTTCTGGTTTGGCTTGAATGACGATACGTGTTTCACTTGAAGGGCAAAGTGAAGATCGAAGGATATGTCGATAAGGTTCGTAAAACCGAGGCCGAACATTTTTCACAGAACCTAACTCGATTTATTATTTGTTGTTACCCTTCGTGTTAAAAAATCCGATGGTCCATCTAAAAAACCGTTGGCCCATGAGCCACCGGGGACCACCGGGACGTAAAACACTGTGCTAACTATAGCCACTTACGTTGGGGCAAGGTGACGGGAAGAGCTGATCGAATGCTTTGACTTTGTCGGTGGCGCGATATTGTGCGCGTTGCCCTATGTGCCTCTTCATGGAGAACCAGACGTTTTCGTGGAGACACAAAATTGTCAACATGTCCTTTGATACTATAGATTCATAGAAATATCCGTGACTCGTGCGGGTCATTCAGTACGTAACTTGGCTGATGGGTTTGACATGCGAGGTGACTGACTGCGTGCAAGTCTACATAGTTATTGCAAGCTTTCATCGATATGCTACGTAGCCGTGTTTGAAGCCTTTCTATCGATAGTTAGCCACAATGAAGGGAGCCCTAACTGTAGTTTTGACGCAGTTGGCGGTATCTTTTCGAACGACTCATTGGCGATCATCATTTGTTCCCACTCGCATGCACGATCGCAACTGTTTGTAGCACGTGACGCGGACGTGCAAGAAGTAGATCTGGAGAACGGCGTACGCAACGGCGATCACGACGACGCTGATGGTTGCGAGCGATAGGCCGATGTATGCTGGGTAGAAGACAAAGTGCGAAGAAAAGAAAATGTAAAAAAGGATGAAACCGACGCCCGCCACGCTCGCCGTCGCCAGGATCGCGTGCATGACCATCGCGCACCAGAGGTAGCCCGTGGCACCCTCGAGCACGGCGTGGATCTGGAGTGCGTTCGCGCCGACGTAGACGGCGCACGTGGTGAACACGCCAAGCGAGGAGCCGAGCACGTGCCCATTGTAGGACCCAAGCGAGGCGCCGTCGTCGCCAGAGCTTCTGCCGATCCTACCGCTAAAATCGTATCGCAGCAAGAACGTGACGAGGACGGAGAGCGCGCCAAGCGCGAAAAGCGTTATCTCGAAGACACCGATCGCGATTGTGCCCGTCGCCGCATCGAGCGTGTTGCAGCAGCAACGGTAAGACGACGCGTTCTCCGTCGAGGCGATTGACGCCCATCGTACTACTGGTAGCGGCTGGTCTACGACTTGGCGCTGCTGCTGTTGCTGATATGGCAGCGGCAGTTGTGGTGGTTGGGGTCGATAGACCGGTGGTGGCTCTTCGACGACGTTTGTCGGCAGCTGATTCGGCAACGATGGTTGTTCGATGGTAGCCTTTTTGCTGTTGGCGTACAGCGTCGGGAGGATCGACGCGGACATCATTCGCGTTGCCTGCGCCATTCTGTGTATTTTACCTATCGATATAGCGAAATACGTCGGCTCAGGCTAGAGCGGTACGAAAGGACGTCACGAAGTTTTGTTGCCAGGCGAAACGAACACCAATTGAAGCTCTCGAAGCATATCACGTCTTTCGAGAACAACAATCGCGACAGATTGGGCGAAAATGATGAAAGGCGTTGACGGCGAAGGGGCAACGTTTGTTGCTACGTATACGTTGCCCACGCTAGACCGATCAAACGGCTTCGTAGGACAACCGGTGAAGTTACGAACGCGGACAAACTAATCGATAAAGAAAAATTTCAACATAATTTCACTTTTTACGAAAACGCAAAATTTCACTGTGATTTCGCAGGCAAATTTCATGATCGTGCAACATTTTGAAATAACACCTTGTCTTGCTTGTTTTGGTCTCTCGGCTCAACACCCCAAAAATTTCTCATTTTCTTGTGTTTTGAAATACACAAGGGCTCAGAAAACCAGTCTTGCTGAATCATGGTATTATCTGAAGTATGCTACCCATCTCGGAAGAACTTGTTCTTCTAAGTCGACTTTCTAACCATACCGCACTTTTCCATATAAAGCCCCCGGGGCTCTATTTGAAAATGCCCATTTTTAGCAAAAAATTTTTTCCCAAATATAGTCCCCCTCCGTTTACAGCCCCCTTTGTTTAGAGCCCCCTCATATCAGAGCTTTTCTAAATCATAGTGAGCACCAGCAAATGAAGTCGTTTACTTGTGCAAGCACTACTGTATTATGACAAGCGAGAAGCAGGTCGTGTCGAATCCAGTAAGAATCGCTGCAGTAAATCGAAGGCCAGATACTTTTCCAAATCAAAAGGCGAGATACTTGGGCAAATGTCGGATTTAAAAAAGTTTTAATAAAGCCCCCAGCCAGATACAGCCACCGGGGCTCTATTAGAAAGGACTTAATATGAAAAAGTACGGTAATTTAGATCAGTCTTAGTAAAGTTCTCAGTTGTTAGTTCTAATCTCAAGCCAGAAACCAGTTTTGCTTTAATGGCAAGTGCACGAGATTTGCTAGCTTATTTGACGACTCTGATTTGTACTGTTTGTTGGAATAAGCTTCCTGTTTTTTTTACATAACCAAAACTAACAAAAAATACAAATTAACCCAAAAATGAAGCAAAATCAAAAGCGCGATGAACATTAATCGATTTTTTGAGTAATCGAAAACCAAACAATTCTATCAAAAAGTCGACTTTAATTTTGACTAAATTCGATTAATTGACCGAACTTGGCTACCAGCCGGTCAGACAGGAAATACACGACATCCACCACAAAACGAGAAACCCTCAATTAGATAAAGAAGGCAAAACAAAACTACCTAAGCGTCAGCTTTCGTCAGTCATTACTTTTGATTTCTTTGTTTCATAAAAATAAAACCGTAAATTCGGCTGATAATGCCTAAAAGTCGAACGCAGCTTCCGTATGACCTCTATTACAAAACCAGTTAAAAATCTGTCAAATCGCAAGGATATGTTTCCGGCAATGCTGAAAATCAGGCATAACTAGCATTGCTTGAAGTTGGGGCAGGCGTTGCTGGAAAGATGTGTGGGAAGATATGATTTTGCAAGCAGATTAATTTGCATACCCGGAGCCTTGACTCTAGTTTGAAATATATTAGTTGATTTCAAAAATCTTAGTAAAACTCCGACTCACGTTCAGACTGAAATAAGCCGACTGTTTATGAGGTATTTCCAGTAATGCCCGCTCAAACTTAAGGCATTGCTGGCAATACCCGACTTTCAGCATTTCCGGTAACAAATATACCTATCTTAGAGACCAGCTGACGCGGCTGCCAGAAGACCTAAAGCACTTATAACAAAATATGATGCGTCAAATCGAATGCTAATATCGATGCAATGTCGTTTACAAAATCTCAGCCCTATCGGATGAGGGAATCTAGACATCGTATGACGATGAATGTTAGTGAACCTAAAGCCGTTTATGACAAACACGTAATGTAGGCTATTTCGTCTACCTAAGTTACCTGGCTCACGTTTTACTGAACGCTCCTGCAAAATCGGATGAAAAAACTAGAGATGCTTGATTTATACATGTATGACCTAAAACCACTGATGACAAACCGTAATGCAGCGGCTCAAATGCTACTATCGCTGCAATATCGCTCACAAAATTTCAGCCCGATCTGGTAAGGCATTTAGGGATATAAAGATTAACGTCAGTCAGTCAGTGCGTCAAAAGCTACTTAAGACACAAACGTAAAGTTGATGGATATCTCATTGCGTGTCCATATGAAGATGTTTCATAAAAAATTTGCGTCAAATCAAGCATATGGCCTTTGACGGTCGGTGCAACCTCGAACCCTAGTTCCTGGGGAGGAGTTGACAGCATGTGCCACAAATGCAACCAGTTCCTATCGGGACCATAGGCTACCTCACGGTAAATTTGCAGCTTTTACAATGAAGACTATTGGAAATTTTACAGTCTGGTCATCCGAGCTGCTCACTAAGCTGAAATGAGCACGGATTTGCGTGCTTGCTGTGTATAAAGAATGTCAAATTTACGGCCTGTTTAGACGAGACCTGGTCAGTACCCGGTACCCGGTTTCAAACCGGGTAGTACCCAATAGTTTCAGTACCCGCCGGCCGTTACTGCGCAGGCGAAATTCGCCGATTTTAACCGACTGCTATCTCTATGGCAGTGAAATGAAAATGTCGAAAATGCAGAATAAACGACACTTGCTTGCTCCAAATTTTGCAGAAAACTGAATTCGTGCAAACAATGACGTGAATTATTTCTAAATCCTTCCTTGCGGGGTACTGCAACTGAGAGAGCGCACGAGCCCCACACGGGATGTTAACCTTCCTACAGACACATTAGATTTTAGCGGTGACACCGCAGACCAAAAAGCCATCTTCTGCAGCCGAATTTGTATTGAAATTCCGTCAAAATTACATTTTCTGGAACCAGCAAACGAATTTTTATTTAAAAAACTATTTTCCCAGGTGTAAAAAATCGAATTTTCATTTAAAAAGTGAAAGTTTTCTGATTATTTTTGCTAAAATTATTACGAAATAATTTTGATAAGTTTTTCCGGGAATAGGAAATTCGATGTTCAAAATGACATTTTCATTAATTTTCGTTTTTCCGTGGTTTCAAACGACCGTAGAAAGCAAAAGTGATCAGCGTCAGCACTTATTTACACGGCCGCAGGTACAGTCACAGCTGCTACCGAAAGCCTGTGGGTTAGACGTTTCACGGCCCGCACATAAGATAAGTTTTGGCCGGTGGTGCAAGCGTCCCCAATCCGCTGCAGGGCTATGCGAAGCCGTCTTGCGCTGTGCAAAAGTATTTAATAATGTTTCTTATTGAGAACGGATCTTAAAGGTCGATATCTCCAATTAAGAAGAGGGAACAGCGCAATACGAAAGAATGCGTGGGCGAGCCAATGTGTGTGGGTCTCGAATCCAGCATTTTCGTCGATCCACCTGTAACTTTATAAAAATCTACTGTAATCACCTACCATTGCTATAAGAATTTAACGAATTCAAGCAAGTAAAACATCGGCGCAGCCATGTTGTGCAGTCGAAGCAGTATGTGCAAAAATATAGGGCGTGGCCATGTCAATCGTTATAGCAATGGCAGGCTGAAAAATAAAGTTACAGGTAGATTACGCTAGGGCTCTGTGGGTATAGTAAACGCATCGAGTGATCAATCAGTCGTGATCTGTTTCGACTGCATTCTTAAAATTTCACCTGAGTTTTCTCGTGATTGCCTACGCCTACAGCGAACTTCAAACGTCAAAATGATGCCCGTAATTTTCCTGACATTTTGACACATTGAAGTCCGCTGTAGGTTTAGGCAATTCCGAGAAAACTGCTGGCGAATTTTTGAGCATGCGGTCGAAACAGATCTTTCGATAGTTCAAAGATGTTTTGTCATAAGTCACCCAGAAAGGCTACAAGTAAGTTACTTCACGTACCGACAGGGGAGGCTCAGTATTTACGTCTACTGAAGGGGGACGGGGGTCGGTCGACCGTGGAATCATGTGCAAGAGATAGTCTGTCCTTTACATGTAGTGAATCCGCTAACGATAGAAGGAAGGGGGAAATAGAAATTTTTGTTTACGTAGATAATGAACGACCCTAAGGTTCTACGCTCAAAAAAGACTCCTCGGATGTGCTTGTGTAAGTCGAGAGAGTACCCACTCTTGTGTACAGTACACATTATTTGACAGACTGGCTTGACACGACAGGATTTTTTCTAAGACGGTCTCAGAGATCAGAACTGAAAAGAAAGTTGCGTATGTCGAAATTCTGCCCGACGGGCTTGGCATTCGGACCTACTGAACTGCGGGCAGCAGGCGAGCAAAACCGCCACGACAGTAGCAGCTGGATGGCTTTACTCACACTGGAAAGGTAGGATATGCACATTTGTTTGCAATCTTTTCACCTCCGGTGTGGTACCGACATGATAGTACCTGACTTCAATTGATCCTTTGGGATTGTGAGTTCTGCTTGGCCTCCAGTTTGGCTGGGTACTGCTGGACTGGGCCAAATGCTAAGTCCATGTGAGCAGGCAGACGCACTGGTTTTATCAGCACAAAACTCGATTACCAAATCGTGATGTTCACTGTTCAGACGAGATCTTGACGCGCTCACCGAAGACGTTAGCGAGCACGCTGGCGAAGTGGACATAACTAACTCACTTTGGAGGCTCTACCTCAACGTTCGCTTCAGCACCGCCGTCGTTGACCCTTTCGCACAAACGCTAATTGCCGAACCATTCTGCTTGCTGTCGAGCCTTATGGGCCTTCATCGAGAGTATTCTGGAATGTCTCCAGCAGATCAGATCAGTCGCCCGATGTCGCTCAGAGATGGTCGCGGGCCGGCTGGACCTCGAAAAAATAATCTCGGGCCGGGCCAACCGATCCTAAACCAAGAACTCGTTAAAGAATAGTTTTTGTTGCCGACCTCTGTTTTGTTGTTTTTTCAAAGAAAAATGCAAGTAAACTTGCATAGTTTTCTCAAAAAGGCACGCAAATGCAAGCCCGTGCGATAGCTGGATGCGATTCTGCGAATTGTGTTTGGGTCGGGC
>JAQGBB010000519.1:0-18544 GCA_034691745.1 Prismatolaimus dolichurus
CAGCTATGAGGCAATAATATCGTGTGTTTACCATGAACGTCTTTTCTACTGCATGCCGCTAGCCACACGCTTTACTCATTTTGTGCACAAAAAACTGGCCATTAAATCACCAGTTTTAGAGAACACTGCAGTGGCCGGTTGCCTTTGCTATAGGTGTCCACGGATGTTAATGGTAAACACACGATATTTTCAGAGTGACTTTTCCGGGTTTTTCCCTTTTTGACGAAACATTTTTTAGGCTTTCAGCTCTGCATGATCGTCGGGATGCCGCTGTTTGCATGGCTTTGCTCTCTACACCAGATTATAGGCGGCTGGCCTTTGATTTTCTACACATCGGGTACTTTTTGCAGTCCATGAAGATGTTTCTAATTTAGATGGTGACAATTCGCCTCATAGGTGCTCTCGGCATTCCATGGGCGATCGTGTGGGCTCTATTTATCACAAACAGCCCGCACGATAATCACCGCGTGAATGAGCGCGAGAAATTTCACATCAAGCATGCGCTTCGACATCAGGGACTACGTGGACGCCGGGTTCGTTTTCCGGTCAATCGCACCCTCGCCTTCTGACCGCATAGTTTTAGGCCGATAGCATACCGTGGAAATCGATTTTCCTCTCGCGGCCCGTGTGGGCGCTAAACGTTAGCCTCTTCTCCGCCGCGTTCTCGGGAACGATAATTCAGACGTACTTGCCAAAGTATTTCAAGGAGGTTCTCTACCTCGACATTAAGCAAGTACGTCACGGGGCCTTCCACAAAAGACGTCCGGCCTGAGGGAGGGGAAAGGGGATCGGGTTTTTCGCCAAGGAAGCGAACATAACATTAATTTTAACACATGGAGATAGGCAGCTTTTGCGGACAAAAAGGGTGGGTCAAAAAATTCAAATTTTTTGCAGACGTCTTTTATGGAAAGCTCCCACGAAAAGTTTTGCAATTCTATGGTGTACACGCGATCACGCTAGAACTTTACTTCTACAGAATGGTTTTATCTCGGCGCTACCCTTTCTCTGCATGTGGATCATGAAGTGCGTCTTCTCCGTCATCGCCGACCGAGTCGTGCAGAGCAAGCGGCTGACGCGGACGACGGTTTGCAAACTCTTCAACTGCGTTGGTATGGCGCACGGCGCACCTTCGCAAAATCTGTCTTATCGCAGCTACTATGACAGAGGCGGCCAGAATTTTTGGGCTTGGGGGCCACTTCTAACACATGAACATATGAAAAATACCAAACGGACACCATTTTTGATAGGAAATTTTTGGCTTAAAGGGTCAAATGTGCCCCTTGGCCCCTGGACTGGCTACCCTCGCACTATAATCTCATACGCCTCCGAGCTTTTTCATTAGGGACGTTCGGTCTGGCACTCTTCCTCTGCGCTGCGTCGTTCCTCAGTTGTCACGAGCCTGCAGCGGCGATCATCCTGCTCTGTCTCGCCGTGACGGCATCGGCTGGTATGGAAGCACTCTGTCTTGCTTGAGCAGTAGCGCAAACCTCTCTTTTAGGCTTCATGCCCGGCTGTGGGACGGCAGAATACTTCGTCGCGCCACAAGTTAGTCGGATCTAATTCTTGTGAAGCGCTTCACTTTTGCGTATTTCTGCTGCAACTCTTTACTTACAGTATTCCGGCATCGTGAAATCGTTTACTACGATGGTGATGGTGTTGGCCGGTTTCGCCGCGCCGTACCTCGTCAGTCCGGTCACAAAGCGTGTACGTGTCTTCCTCTCTTCACATTAACGCACTGAAGATGCTATTTTTGCATCTTGCCTCAAGCGCGTAGCGCGTTAGAAAAAAAAAGATAGCTAACTGTTCACTTTTATATTACCCCCTATCCCCTATGCTTCCTATCTCCCCAGCCACAAAAGCTAGCGGACGTTCAGAGCCGTGTCGGGGGTGGGGGGGACAAGCTCTTCCCCGAACACATATGGGAGTTCGGGGCGAAGCCCCCGAACTCTCACTGAGAAAGTTTTTTTCTGTGGATCGTGTTTTTGTCATCGGCAAGATGCATTGTTTGGCTGTGCCGATTTACTAGTCTATCTTTCCAAACTTTCACTGCTAGGGCCGTCGCGAGGATTGGCAGATTATCTTCTTCGTCAATGCGGGTGTTCTCGTTCTCGGCGGCGTGTTCTTCTTAATCTTCGGCTCCGGTGAGCGAGCGAGAAGTGTCTATTACGTTGTTGCTTATGCGTTCTTCCATAGCTGAACTCCAAGAGTGGGCCAAACCGAAGGTGCTTGAAAACGGCGAGCGTAAGCCATCGAGTGCGATTGAGCCAACCCAATCGAAGAAGGACAAGAAAGAGGACAAAGCGCAGCGCGACCTAGCACCTCTCTTGACTTCGTCCGCTGCGCCGATGAGTGAAGAAATCACTGACGCTCAAAGCAAACCCTAGCTGGACGTTTACGCTACGGATAGCCAGCGCTTGCAGTTCTAGTTGCTCAAATTTGCATGCGACTTCGCTATGACCGCTGTACATGCACAAGTTGACTTTTGATCTTCAGTAGAGAGGCGAGCGTGTTAACGTCCGGCGCATGTGGTTCTAAGGCCGCGTTTTAGTCAATCGACAACAGGGAGGTTTCTTGCAGGTTGGCAAAGGGCAGCGGCCTGCGGCCGGGAAATACCGCGACATGCTTCCCTATAGTTTAAATGTGATCCCGCTGGCGTTACGTTTCGCAGTCGATGAATGTGGTTCCACTGATTTCGACGCTCAACCTCAACTTTTCACAAGTAAATGGCGTCTGAAAAACGCGAAAAATCACCCATTTATTTCGCTGTCAAAAGTACAAAACAAGCTTTAGCATTGTGGTAAAATAATTTTTGCATATCGTTAGAAGTGAGAAATATGTGCTTAAGACTTTATCTCGATTACCCATTTTTACTTTTAACGACACGCAAAAATTATTCTATCACAAAGCCAAAACCTTGTTTTGTATTTTTGAAAGCGAAAGAAATGGGTGATTTTTCGCGCCTTTCAGGTGCCATTTACTTGTGTGTTCGAGAGTCCACCGCGCTTCGAGTGGTTTTTACACAATCTCTGCAGTAAAGGAGTTGAGATTGAACGTATCCGTCATTCTGGCCTTTCGTCGGGCATGTAAATTTAACCAAGCACTCATTGACGCTGAGATGTCTCACGAGGCACGAATGTTGCACGGCACGAAAATTTCAAATGTTTTGAAATTTATTTTAGCAGTTTGGCTACTAGCGTCAAGAATTGCCACTTCGTTGCAAAATTTTTCGAACGAATTCTTCTAGAAAATGAGTGATTTTTGCACAAAACGATCCCAGCATAGCTAGTTTGTACGTATAAATTTTTTTGCACGGCGTACAGCTCATAAACTTTGTGCAAGAAGCATTTCCTGTCGACGCGAAGTTCTGCAAAGAGCTTGGTATACATGCCCTTGCTGGAATCGATGCATTAAACTGAAATGTGAGACTCGAATCAGTGGGCGTGGTGGTCATCTGCATGCGTTACATAGCGCATTCGTTGAGCGGCGTTGTCACTCATCCAGGTTCAAACATTATCAAAATGAGACACTGAAAATCATCGCGCTTTTCAATCCGATTAGTCGATGACATCGCGTCACGCAGGGAAAACAGCTCGAATATTGTCTAAATATTTTGTGGAAAAGTTATTTTATACACAGTGCATACTATTTTGCCCCCATATGTGAAGCACCGATAATAAGCCGCGGACGACTCGAAAATATTTCGCTGACTTGGTCTGCGTGTTCCGTCGCTTTGAGAAGTTTTCCCACAACATGCAATGCATACGTTCATTGACTTTCCACTATGCTCGACCAATGCACTCAACGTTTCAGCGAGCCTTTACAAGCAGCAGCTCTCATATTAGAAATTTTCTGGTCCTCGTTGCGCTTTCTTCATGGATCGTCACAGCGAATAGAATCAAGATTTGTGCAGCATTGCCTCAGATAACGACTTCGTACCTTTGCCCATAGTGTCATGGCGCACACGCTAAACATGGGCGTCATCGTTGACGCTCCCGATCCGCCGCACAGTTTCGAGTGTGCACCACGCTTCATTATCGCGTTTCTCGCTTGCCTCAAAGGAAGCTACACTCATCGCCAGCTAGCATCCGCCGATTGCTTGGCCGAAACGCGACACGTTTGCGACCTTCCCGGACCCGGCAGTGGGCCTGAGATCATCGCTTATCTGCTCGCCGAGCAACACCGACTCTTCAACGTTGTCGTGCACAAATTTCACAAGAAAGAGGCGTCGACAAGCGATGTCCAGGCGGAGTTCGTCAAAAATGGTAGCATCGATCTTTGGCTGACCGTCAACACGATGACGCCAGAGCGAGCAAGCCAGGCGATCATGTCCTATCCGATCTATCGCTGCGCCAAGGGCTACATCCTGGCCCGAAAGACGCTCTACGCCGAACAGAACGATCAACACACCCGGCTGCTCACCGTACTTGCACCCTTCACGGTTGAGATTTGGCTAGCTATACTCGCCTCGATGCTGTTCTGCGCAGCGACGATCTACATTATTGAAAGAATCACAAGCACCGGCTCAGCAAGCTCCGCCCTCTGGATCACGTTCGCGCAGTTAGCAGGCAGTTCCTTCTTCTACCGATTTGCCAGTGGCACAAAGCACTTTTGGCGCTCATTTAGCTATCTCGCTCTACTTGTCTCGTTTGTGTCTTTCTTTATCCAATGCTTGTACGGGAACGTGATTGCCAGCAACCTTCTCGTGCCGGCGACGATCGCTCCGCGATTCACGACCACCGAAGAACTCGCGAAGGTTATGCAGACCGATCGCAATCTTCGCGTGCTCATCAAGAGTGTCGGACTGAGTACCGTCTACTGGCAATCGCATGCGGCGTCGAATGAGAGCTGGGCGAAGGAGTTTGTTCGCGATGTCGCTGCGACGCATATCGAGGAGAAGAACATCAAAAAGATCGTCGCGACCCTTATCGCGAGGCCGAACGTTCTTTTCAACTCGGATGGCAGTGCGCTCGGGACGCTTGTCGCGTTCAACCATTCGCTTTGCGAGCTGCTCGCGTTCCAGCGCGACGAGGCGTTCGAGAGCGACCAATGTTCGATTTTCGTAACGTCTCAGAAGGCGTGGCTTCGCGAGCTTGTCACGGCGCATCTCCAGAGGCCGCTCGTTCCGTGGATTGTGCGAAAGTATAACCTCGATGGGAAGTGCGGTGAGGGTGTACTGGTGGTTACATCGTTTGAGCCGATTGCGCTGCTCCACTTTGGTGGCATCATGGTGCTGCTTCTGCTCGGACTCGGTGCATGCGTTTTCGCACTGCTTGCTGAACGAGTTGCATCGAGAATCATCCGGAAGCAGCGCTATGTCGTGAACATCAGATTATTGTCATCAGGGGATAATTTGTGACTGAGCCGCTACCCGACCCGGTGCACGTGACTACACTAGGGATGCGAAGTTTCATCTCGCTGTGGTTCAAAGCTATGTAGACCGTGTAGCATTGCACTCTAGCACTCCTAGCTGACTCTAGATCCAAAAATGATTTTTTCCTGGCGTCAGACAAGCATCGGTGGTGAGCCCAAACTCGATGGTTCTAATTTATCGAAGAATATAGCCTCGATTTTTGACCAAAATCTGATTCGTATTTATCCCGCGATTGATCATGCGAGCTGCGAACAGAGCCCCACAATGACCACCGATACTGGCTATCGTAGAGTGGCTCATAATGATTTCATGCGGGCTACCTTCATCGTTGTCGGCGCAGGTGGGTCCTCACGCGCCGATCCTCGTGCAAAGATGCCCTTGTAGCCCTTGTCGCTGTGTCGGACCTTGTAAAAATTCTTCGAGAACTGATGGCTGTGTCCCTCTTGATCTCGGCGAGCTCGTAAACAAACGGCTTGCAGTCGTTGCATACGAAAGTGAGGTTGCGCTTCCTCTTACCAGCAGACTTGAGCTCCTGGAAATAGAGACCGGAGCATGACTGACAGAGACGATCCTTGCAGATTTGACACTGCCCATTTGGTCGGTTCGAGCAACGTGTCGCACTTAAAACAGTTGCAGCTGTCAACATTATCGATCGGGTGCCACTCGCCGTAGAAACCAAACGCGCAAGCACAGCCGCCACAGGTTTCGCTGTAGCGGCCGCCGCTTACGTTGACATGAGCAAGACGCAGACTCTCGCCACCAACCAGTTTGAACTCGCAAGTGGAACAGCACAGAGATCGGCGAAAGAATGCTCGAGACTGTCGAGAATAGCAGATAGAATTTCGCAAAAAAGCACCAGTTGATAGCAGACCAAAAGCTATCGATTGATATGAAAATAAGCTTTGAAAGACGCCAATAGCAAAATTGACCAAATTTTTTGGTGGATGCCGTTATCCCTGAATCTCAAGATCCCGTGATCTAACAGAAACGGTGTACCATTGAGACTCATCCTTGGGACATTGTAACGCACTTCAAAAACTTGTTGATCGTAGCGTTTCAGAATCTTAAGATATTGTCCTCGACAGCAGTGTTGGATCCCAACTTACGATCGTTGAATCACAGGATCCTACTGATCAGCTATCAAAATTTAGTGTGGACGATGTTCCCTCAGCCATGGCGCATAATTTCGACGAGGTTGCGAAAACTTGAATTCTTGGGATCCAACAGGATCGCGTTATCTCTGGATCTCAAGATTTCGTGCTCCGACAGAAACGAGATATAGCTAGGAACAGTTTTCGGGGCATTCTAAAGCTCATCCCAAAATTTGGTGGCCGTACCTTTAGGGCATCTGGAGTTATGTCTCGGACAGAGTCCAACCGAGTGACCACTGCCACCTTTCTTTTATCGTCGCTCGTGCGCGACGATGTTAGCGTGCGCCACCGAAAGAAATGGGCGGAACAAACTGGTGCTCGCCAGTTCTAAGACCGCGTTTTAGTCAACCGACAATAGGGGGGCTCCTTGCAGGTTGTTGGCAAAAAGCAGCGGCCTGCGGCCACTGTAAAACGTGAACGAAAGAGGCCCTAGTATTGTCAAACACTTCATTAAAATTTGTTCAATCACGATTTTTGTCTACAGCATTTTACAACATGCTTTTCGGAACTCAGGTCAAAGCGCTAAGGCTGACGGCTATCCGAGGACGTCCGAAGAAGGTTGGATCCGCTCTTTCAAAGACGTAAACGGTCTCTCGCAATTGGACGCTGATGGTTTTCTGGCCTTTGCACGCACATGCACCTCTTCTGCTTATAAAGTGCAAGTCACTACTGCTGTATAACGTGCTATGTACTCTTTTCGCTTTCCGTCCATGGTCACGTGACATTCTGACATTAACGCAGTTACTTTCGACCAATCGCGCGTGTTTGCTGTTTTTCTTGAGCTGAAGTAACGTCGAATCGTGAACTGAAGAAACCGGGTTCGTGAATCCACCCAACACTCGGCTACTAATCGTATAGTGTAACAACCAGAGAAACCTATGGCCGTAAAACGAGAGCTTTCGTGCATTCAGAGTAATCGTTAAAAATCGCGACAAACTGACGAAACTTTCAACATACGTAGATCATAGTTTCGAGCAATTGCGACGTGGTGACGTGATACATAATTGTAGGCAGCGGACGAAAACCGCCGGTTTTAACCGTGGCGACATTTCGAAACGATTTCGGTCATGAACATCACACTTTTTAAATTAATAGTTTCGGGTATGTCTGATTCCGAGGCGCGATTTGGTAACCCCGAACAAGTTTCGGTGTTCGAAATCGAAAAACAAAAGACACGGTCTACGAACGCTCCTGAAGGTAAACTCGTTTAATCAGGTTTTTAATCCTTGACTGTCGGACTCTCGCAAAACGGTTGTGCAAAAACGCTTCGTTCAAACTAGAAGAAAATTCCGAAGGTCGAAAATATGTCGTCGATCGTAGCTGTGCTCCTTTGCTGCGTCTCGCTCACGTTCGCCGCCGATGGTCCGCCGGCGCCACCACCGACGGCAGGCGATCCGGCTCATACGGGTCCAGGAAAGGGCAATCAGCCGAGTACGGTTTTCCGCCTCATTATCATTGACCAGTGAAATTAAACAAAAAACCGAAAAAACTTTTTTCAGTACCCGCTCCGTCGAACGTCGCGAAGCCTTGCGATCCCAACCTCTTCAACACCGACTTCGGCTGTCTCATCTGGGCGCAATCGGTCACCGAGTGCGCAAAGCCGTGGATGAAGGCGAACTGCGCCGCCTCGTGCTCCGGCTGCAATCCGACCACGGCGATTTACAAGCTGGCCGCGAACAACACGGACGGTACAAAAGCTACTGTTTGGGTATTTCGCGACCACATTTTTGGTTTCGTGTTTTTTAGACTGCCTCGACGACAAGCCCGAATGCTCGAGCGCCGCGTGGAAGCCAACGTGTCTGCACAACTATCCATTCATGGTTCAGTAAGTTTTATTTTCGAATGGCGTTCTCTGGAACGCGAACGAGAGCTCATGACGTCACTCGTCGTTTTATAGTTACTGCACGCAGACGTGCGGCACGCCGTGTACGAAGGGGGGTGTCGCAGCGCCGACGTTGGCGCCCGGTGGAAAGTGAGCACGGCGTCGTCAGCGAATATGAAATACCTCTAACTCGTCGAGTTCTTGATGACTACTCTCTTTCAGTAGCTGATTATTATTAGGAAGTTGGAAATTAAAATTTTCTCCGATCGATTAAGATTCCATCTCGCACAAGCAACTGAATTTAGTTGTTTCGTTACTCAATAAAAGGACGAGCACAGCCTGATAGCTAATACAGAGTAAAGCAGTCGTAGGACGCTGGGAATGTTTTCTCGTTTGCTCCTGCGGACAAAGCGCCACTATCTTGCGATGAGCATGTTGCGAATTTCACTAGCTCACGATTGATTAGCTGCGTTTTATTATCTCTTCATGAGAGTCGATAGAAAAAACTTGCAACGCTCTAAAATCTCATATTCCAGAGAAAGCGAAATGAGTCGTCACTGCGCAGAACATTTTAAGTTTTATCAGTGCAGTGACCACTCATTTCGCCTCTTCCGGAATGTGAGATTTTAAAGCGCGAGCTTCTGTAGCGGAAATTTCGCTGGAGTTCATCAGCTGGTTCAAGGCAAGTTTCGGCATTTTCAAAAAGAGTATTAGCGCGGTAAAAATTTTTAAAAATGCTTGCTATTGCTTCAAAAATTTACTCCAGGTGCAAAATTTCAGCAGATTAGAGCCATTCTGCTGGCCACCGCGAATTTTTCATTTCGCCGAAATTGGGCAAATCGCAAAATGCGAAGTCGGCCACCTTCGCCGTCCCGCCGTGACGCGCACAGGCAAGATCCGGACCGGCCGTCGAGCGCACATTGTAGAGGAAGAATAGAGGTCCTCCGCGGATGTAGACGACTTTGCTACATCTCTCCTTGTGGCAGAGTTATTGTCGAACATCGAAAAAAAAACTAGCCCGAAATTGGGCTAAGTACCTTATATGTTATCAAAAATGATGTACAAGGTGTTTTCTAGTATTTCTCGTCATCTCAAAACAGACACAACGAGAAGGCAATGCTAAAGCTCGAAGCGATCGATTCTGGCGTTTGCTCACGCTGCAAGAGACGCGCGAAGCATCGCCGTCGCTGAGAGCGGCGACTGCAACACCAGGAGAAGATGTATCTTCATCAAAGTATGGAGGGCCAAAAACAGTCACTCAGTCTAGGTTAAATCACACATAAAATTTTTTTTAATTACAAAAAGCGCAAGTTTCTCGAGTTCAGTGCAAGCGCTGACAGCAGCAGCAAGGAGTGCGCAGCGCACGACGATGGGCCTACTCCGGTTGCAGACTGTCCGGTTGACGGAGAACTCTCGAAATACCTAAATTTACCCTGTTCGCCGATCAATGTAGATCCGCTCAAATTTTGGTCACAGCGTTCAAGCGATTTGAAAATTTTATCCCAAGTGCACAAACGACTCCTATAGTCTTAAAAATATCGGCGATTAGCTTGGAAGCTTTGAAATATGATGTAGTTTGCACGCACGTTTTTGCCATTATCTGCTGGCTCGTCGGCCAGCGAATGTGCATTCAAAATTGCATGTCCTCTCACGTCGAAAGAGCGAAATCGCCGAAAGCCGAAAAACACCAAAATGCTTATATTTCTCAAGTATAAGCTGAGAGCGATTGGGTACGACTCGTTTCGTCTTCCAGCTGGAACGCAGCAATTCGTGGACGAAGCGCTGCTCGTTGCCGACGACGAGATGGACGAAGAGGCCGATAGCGAAGCTGATGCAGACGAATAAACGCTGATAAGCTGTCACTTCTAAACTCAAAAGCGCATTTCTTTTCTAGCTATCCAGCATCGACCAGCCGACAGCATAGTTAGTTAATAGCGCTAGTAGTTAGTAGACAGTTCGCGAATAATTGTTGATCGTGTATGGACAAATTGTAAATGAATTTAATGATCACTCTAACTGGGTCTACATTAAAACTACTGACTAATACCACGCGAACCCACACTGTAATTCTTGTCCAATTTAAAAAATCTCCGGCGCCAAAATTTGCCGGAGCCGGAAATAACTTTTCAAAAAAACCGGAGCCGGAGGTCCCATTTCTGCCGGAGGGCGCCGGAGCCAGATCTCCGGCCGTTCGCTAGTAGTTGAGTAACGAGCTGAAGGCGTCAAACAATATTTTTGGGGTGCACAGGGTTAAACGGTAAAACGGTGACATAACGGTAAAAGCTGAAGTGATAACAGGTAGTTTTTGCTGACGAGACTAGCCTCAAAATTGCGCGCACGCAGTTGAACAATTTCACGTTCGAAAAGGGTAAAAAACCTTTTTGTTTTGTCGTAATATGAGCTTGGCTGAATGAGCGCACTCAGATGATCGTGCAAGTTCTCCGTTTTGCGCAGCGTTTCGACGAAACCACTGTCTCCGTCGGTTATATAAATTTAGTTGATCCAGTTTAGGTGTCTTGCACAACGTGCGGCAATAGCCACTAACGAAATGTGACACGAGAAGCTACAAGCTGTTTGTCAGGTCCTTCGGACCTGATTCCGTAACTATTACGTAATGCTGCGCCAAAGTTGGTCGGTCTTGTGTGAAATTCGTAAGCTCGCTGTTCCGTCTGCGACCTCAGCAGCAGCTTGCACGTACTCCCCGGACAAAACTCGAAAAAATAGCGGGCTCACTGGCAAGCGGCTGGCGGGAGTACGTCAATTCCTCGACAGCCAATTCCTCAACGACGTCATTTCCTCGAATACTTATTTCAGGTTTTCTTGACTTGCTGAAAGCTGAGATTCAGCTTTTCATCATCCAGCGTAAGAAAAAAGATAGCTAACTGGTCAGTCGAGATTTATCTCCCATTCCCCACACCAATCAGCCAAGAAAAGGTTAGTGGGCGGTGTGAGCAACTTACTCATGCAAGGCGCCAAGTTGCCAACCGTAGCCAAGGAACCAGCTTGCAAATGGTATGCTACAACTTGCGAATGGTAAGAGGTTCGGGGGTTTCGCCCCGAAAAATAAAATTTTTTATCGCTTTTTATTTTGTTTTTTTTTCTACAAGATTACAAATAGGCATCCTCTGTTTTCTCTGTTCCTTCAAAACTCATGTGCTCGTTTGTTGTCACACAGCAGGATGCCTTTTCGGCTTGGCCGATTTGCTTGCTCTGCACGCTTTAAAATTTCGAAGTTTTGTCGAATTTTCTTTTGCTGCGGGGTTCGCTTTCCACATTTGGGTCACACATATCGCTACCTCAAGGGCACACTTCGATAGCACGAGAAAGCGGGCTTGTCTACGCTACCTGAATCTCAGCTTTCAGCAAGTCAAGAAAATCTGAAATAAATATTCGAGGAATTGCCGTCGAGGAATTGACGTGGAGCCGCGGCTGGCTGGCTAGACGGCCGGCAACGTCAATCACGTCTATCCGATGCGTGTGGTAGGCGGCGCATCGGACGAAGTGCAACGCCAAAGATTTATAAAAGACGTTCTCAGTCACTTCAATTTATGTTATTTTTTGCAGCTTTCTAGAAAAGAATAATTTCTTTTCTCCGCAGTGATACCAGTACGGATTTCCCTACCCTGCTGCTTTAGGCCCTGGAGTTTATTCGTGTGAAGATAGATAGTTATTACCAGCTGCTTATATGACCTAACACATGATTCAGTTTGAACGCTGAGCATTCATCAACTGCCATCAAAGCCGCTTTGAACGGATGCGGGAAGCTCACTCGCCTTCAGCTCGGCCACAACGACGTCTCGGTGTTGACTTCAGGTATGTCCTTAAAGAGATTAAAGTTTAAAAAGGGGAAAGTTTAAAATCGCCGCTCAGTTGGTTTGCCCACAATTTTTAGCGCGCGCATCGTCGATGGACACAGTGGCAGCTCGGTGTGCCAGCGCGGAGACTTGGCAGGAGGGCTCGTTTGCCAGTCCGCAGCTTGTTGAACGATTCCTGGCTAACGCGGATGTCTGGGAGCACATCTTCGGCTTTCTCGACAGCCGCGATTGTATCAGAGTTGAGATGGCGAGCAAGCGGTTAGAGCGAATGCACACAACTTTTCTGGGGTCCTTTTGAGTGAAAAAGCGTGTCTTGTTGCATCATGCCCGGAGCGCGCTGCGCGGAACAGAAGGGTAACTTACTGTTCAGATGATGATTCTCGCCTCTTCCCTTTATCCCCTCTCTCTCCCTCCTTCTCCACCTTCCCCCATTCTCCGCTTCTCGCCCGCTCTCACTTCTCTATCCTTCTCAAACTCATCCCTCCCCTTTCCATTTCCCTTCTCCCTCCTCTTCCCTCCATTTCTCCCCTCTTTCCCCTCTCCCCTCCTTCCCGTTCTCCAACTATTCCCGTTCCCATTTCCCTCCTTTTCCTTATACCCCCTCTCCCTCATTTTCCACTCTCTCCTCCCGTTCTCCCCGCTGCTCCCTTAAAAATCACACTTTACGTGACGTCATAAATGCATGGCCATATGAGTATTCTAGCGAGATCGCGATGGCTGCAAAAGTGACCTTGTCGGCTTAGCTTCTTGTTGAAATGCCGATTCTTGATTGTTTGCAGATTAAGTTTACACTAATATGTATATAGGTGTTGCAGCTTGATGCACGCCTGCTGGCGTCGGCAAAGGGTCTTCGACATTGCGAGTGTCGTCACACTGAGCTCGAGCATGAGAAAGCGTGCGGCGGCGGTTGTCGCCATTTGCACGCAACGAATTGGCGCCGGGCTTCGCTCGCTAAAGCTGAGCCGACGGGAAGGCGTTGAGCTAGACTGGACGGCCGATCTTCGCTCAATCGGTGAAGCATGTCCGAACATCGAGGCGATTAGCTTTCACCTCGAAATGCCATCCGCGGAAGCCGCCAAGCGCGACGCCGCCTGGATTGATTCGGAGTACTATGTCGCTCTGTCCAACCTTCGTTTCGACTCTTTCGCGAATCTGCGGAATCTCTCCTTCTATAGTCCGAGCACCAACAGCGGCTACGTCGAGGTTTCGACAGCGACTATGCTCAGTATTCCACCGTCTATCGAAAGCATCGTCGGACTCTCGGGAATGACGCACGAGGCGAACCCGATGGCATGTTGGACTCACAACGAGTACGGTTGGGTCTACGACGACGCTTTCGAGACGCCAGCGCAACTCGAGTCATTTTTCGCTGCCCGGCCTGCGTTGAGAGAGATTCGATTTAAGGAGCTCCACACTCGCAGAACGGAGAAGAACAGGAACAAGAACATAAACGCGAACGTTTTTCCTGTTATAACCGAACGGTGTCCTCAGCTGAAGACGATCGAGCTGAGCTACTCTGACGTTGAGTGGCGCGGCATCGTTGCGCTCTCCTCGATGCGCGAACTGCGCTTGCCGAAAACGAGCGACCTAAAGGATGACGTGGTCGTGGCGATTTGCGCTCGCTCTCCGCTCGTTGAAATTTTGGTTCTCAATAGTCATTACGCCGGCGTTGCAGCGTTGAAGGCGATTGGCGCGTTGAGGAATCTGCGAGAATTAGAAATATACTTGGGTGGATACAACATTTGGGATAAAATTTTTACGATGACGGACTTTGCGCGCGAGTTGGCCGCTAACTCGGGCGCATCACTTCGACGCCTTGATATGAGATCAGGTATGAGATGGATGCGTCTTTCGACGGCGGCAATCGAGGCACTCGCGAACGGATGCACGAAGCTTCGCTATGTTCACTGCGAAGTCCGTGCTTCGGAGGCGACACCGGCATCGATTCGCTATCTTGTAGACTGCATCGTCGCCGATCCGAGTTGGATGCCGGAGGACACTCTCGAAATCAAGATTGACGTCGTGTGGGAGGGCACGGCGCCAGATCTGGCTCCCTATCAAGCGTTGCTCGCGCCTGAAGCACATCTTCCAGCCGGTGTGCTATTGCATTTCAGCTGAACTCTGTGCGTAGTAAAATGACAACGAACATGTTGGAGCAGGTGCATGCTCCGCGGGTCAGCTAAATGACATAGTGTATGGGCAAAGCACAATAATAGGTATATCAATTTATTAATTTTTATTATTGCTTGCGCCAGCAGCATTGCAGAGTCATAATTGCAGGTGAAGATGAAGGGCGCAATTCAAAAGAATGACGGCTTTCTGGCGCATGTGTATGTCTAAACGTTTTGAACCTTATATTCGTAACTTTAGAAATTTTTAAAATTCAAACGTTTTCAAATTTCACTTTAATTTCTGAAACGTGAGCGTGGAAAAAACGTGGATTAAAAGTTAGAATTTACTTCGAAACCGTTTTGTTTGATTGATTGAAAACTCGTTCACAAAAATGTTGAAGAAAAGGCTTTTTGAGTCGTGACGTTTTGCACTTACTCATTTTTACGGCCATTGACGCACGTGTCAGTGTCCTTATGCAACTGGCCGCGTCTGTAGTCTGTTCTCGTCTGGCAACACAATAACTTTTAAAAGAAGCAAACTATTGGTTCAATTTTTGGCAGGAAGATACCTTGGCTCAAGGCTAGGTTTTTTTCTCGCTTATGGGTTTTGGCCGCTAAATACTCACCGAATCAGGCGATCCAATAGGTCCGCTGCCGTGTAAGAATAGCTTTTGTTTTGCCCATAACTTTGGAACGCCTTGACGGATTTGGCTGAAACTTCGTGTCCAGCATCGCATACTCTAGTCTTGCGCGCTGGCATCGGTGTTTTTTGTCATAAGCGGTTTCAGGTCTACTGGCACGCGTGGCGGCAGTGGCCCTCAAGGATCGGTACACCGACTTGCTTACGATGCTTTCGCGTTTATCTTTTTATCGTTCACTTACCCATGCAAACGTGCGTTTTATGCTTTGCAGCACCTGTACTCTGCGTTCTGCGTGTTGTGGCTGTGCTCCTGCGGCTAGAGTACTTCATTCGAGCGTGTGCTGTATTCATACATTTCGCCTATCTTGCTTTTTATGGGTAACGCTGTGCGTACTAGGTAGGCGCACAGGTTGTTATAAATCTCACTCTGTTGTGGCTAACCGCTCATACTAGGCGCTGAAATTGTGCACTGTGCGTCCTCTAATATCCGCTATTATAGCTTCCGCCTGTCAATCTTTTAGTTGTCTACGCATTCTATGTATGACGTTCGGAGTCCTGTGACGCCAGGTCTCGCTTCTTTGTGAGAGTAAGAGAAAGCGTGATAGGATGAAGTTGGTGCTATAGTTGTTCATCGCAGCTGGAGTCACCCACAAACCTTAGCTTAGCGATATACGTACATGATTCTATGGTCTGTCTTTGGGTAATGCACTTTCTGTTGGCCGCTTTTGCTCAGTCATGTACTTTGTACTCACGTTGGTAAGAACTGCGTGCTTATTGTCGTTGTGTCGACGAACTGGCAGAGAACGCGTTACGACCCACATGTTCCTATTGGTCGAAACCCGGAGGCAAGACTGCTTTCAGGTAGCGTGCTCTCTTTCATAACACGCTCCTTTCCAAGCGACATTATCTGTAAAGTTAGGCCGTGTTTTCGAGGAGTTTGGTAAAATATGGAAAACAGATGCGCTTCCCGAGTAGAAGAAGAGTTCATGTCTCGAAGAAATTAATGTTGTTTAGAACGCCAAAATTCTTGTCAATCTGGCAAATAGCAAGCATTTTTGAACATTTTTCCGCGCTAATAAACTCCTTTTGAAAATGTCGAAACTTGCCTTGAAGCAGCCGATAAGCTTCCAGCAAAATTTCCGTTACAGAAGCTCGCTGTCGTGAATGGCGACGACGAGAACGACTGGCTGGCGAACTGTGAATTCTCCGGCCCCGTCGTGGGGTTGCGGTAAGCTCTCGAAGAGTGCGCAAACCAGAGCCGGTCATTATTTTGTTCGCCTGAAAAGCATCGTTTATTCTGGCGACAGGACATTCGTCTGATGCGTCGGCTAGGTCATAGTTGCAATGCGATGGTTGAAGCCGTTCGATGCAGCGCGCGTAGCCGCAAATTTTGTCTGTGTACTGTGAGTTGATCATAGCCTCAATAAGCTACCAAACACAGCACGTTGTGAAAGCCTCTGCGGAAACCGTGAAACGCAACGTATGCAGCAAGAGCGTTTTCTTTGGTTGAAGCGGCAAAGCCTGACTTTATAGGACCACTGACTCATGCCAGTGTCTCTATTGCGATGGGCCCGTCTGTCTGTATGTATGTATGTCTGTGTCCGAGCGATAACGTTCGAAATAAGCAAGCTAGCGGCATAATTTTTGCCGGTAACTTTGCCAAAAAGTAAGGGGTGTTCTAAAACGGCCCCGGGGCCTAATATTCCAAAACCTAGGCGATCAATAAGGCCCACTTCCACGTAAAAATAACGTATTTTTTTTTGCATAACTTCAGAACGGCTAGGCCGATTTGTTTAAAATTTGATGTGCGTGCTCCGGGCCAAGTGCAATTTCGATTTCACTGTTATCGGTGGTATTTTGTCTTAAGTGGTTTCAGGCCCACTGGCAAGAATTTATAAAAACTGGTTTGTCCCTAGCTTTGAACGCGTTGACCGATTTTGCTGAAATGTGGCTCATGTCTTTCTGACATAAAGTAGCATCTATTGCACTATTATAGGTGGTTTTAAGGCTCACTGGCAAACGCGGTGTCAGTGGCCCTCGAGGATCGGTACATCCGACTTGTTGTCCGTCCGTCCGTGACGCGCGAGCGCGACCTGTCACGTCCGACTTGTCTTGGTTTGCTATCTGATCGTACTCTAACACCGTCTTTAAAGTACGGCGAATGAACTGTTGAGATCTTCGGAATAATTGTCTGGTCTACAAATTTAGTAACTGCTAATAAAGAGGTAAAGCCTTCCGGATGAATGAGGGGTCGGCATTGAGTTTGGCAGTTCCCTCTAGAAAGTGTCTTCGTAGTTGGATCGCACGCTGGAACGGCCGTTTGTCGGGAAGGATTACGTTGAACTGCAACGGGCATACTCGTGACTTCAATGTAACGCTTTTGCCTGAGATTTTTTGCGCATTTTACCCACAGTTAGCACTCTGGCATGTAAACACTCTGTGCAGAAGGTTTTCTCCCGTCTTCTTGTACACCGAACGCAACAGCTGACGTTACTGGGCTAGTAGGACTCCGTTCACGTAATGTGTAAAATTAAATAATCGAATTCTACTGGTCACAGCAGGATCAACAAGACGATATTTAAGTGGAATTTCCTCTTCTCTGCGCTGAATCTTCGTCTGTTGATGCATGCATAATACGTAATTTATGAAGCTCAACCACGTGACATATGGACGGCACAGTAGTTTAAAATTTTAGAGAAAAACAAACAAACTTTTCTTCAGCCGTGTGTAAGTAGGTATCACGCCTGTGTGCAAACATTTCAGGAGACGGGTAGCGAGCGGCAAGAGTACGAGCAAACGAAGCATATACAACTTGTCTGAAGCGGAAATTTGACACTAAACTTTGTACTATTCGAGCACTTTGGACCCCACAGCTAGCTTGTTTTGCCAAAGCCATTTCGCTTGCGCAGAGGCGAATTGTTCCAAGTGACATTTTTATCAAAAAATGAGCAGTTAGTGTGTCGGAAATCCTCAAATGATTCCGAATCGAACGGTCTGCCGCTTATGAGAAAATTCGCAATCCAGCCTAAAATGTAAGCAAAAACAGGTTTTTCAGGACCATGTACCCTTCCCTATGGTTGAAAAAGAATTTTGTCGTCCACATCACTTTTTGATCGAACCAGACCTATTTTTAGATGATTTTGAGCAAAAAAGATTTTTTCGAAAATTTGCAATTCGGACACCATAACCTCTCAATATGGCTTTTCAGGCAACGTGGAATCCGTCATGAACGAGGCACGTTTGCCGGCGAAAATAAAGTTTTATAGAGCTCTCTCGACGCTCGTTTCGGCAAGCCCACGCTGAGCTTTGTGTGATGCACATTACGCGAACTATCGCCGTCGAAATTTTGCATTTTTGACGATTCGACTTGGACAAAATTTCAAACTCGCAAAAAGGCAAAATTTGGACGGCGATAGTTCGCGTAATGTGCATCGTACAAGGGAGATCGTGCGAGCGCCAAAAGGAGCGTCGAGCGCTCTACAAAAGATTTTTTTTGCATCCTGCCAGAAGCGAGCGTTAAAAAAAAAAGGAGGCCTACTGGTCATACTTACAAAATCCCCCCCCCCAATCCCCCACCAATCCCCCCAGCCGACAAAAGTTAGCCGACGTTGTGAGCAACTTGCCAGTGGTTAGC
>JAQGBB010000520.1:0-18522 GCA_034691745.1 Prismatolaimus dolichurus
CTGCATAAGTGGACATGTATGCATAAGTGGACATCGAAAGTGGACCGTTCTCTATCTAGTGCATGTATTTCTGTATTCATAAATGGACATTCGTATAAGTGGACAATTTTTTCTGGACCCTTCGATGTCCACTTATCCGTGTAAATCATAATCATCATCATCATAAAACCATCAATGACACGAAATTTTTACCCAACTTTAGGCAAAAACGGAGACGCTAACATCACACCAAGATGCTAATATCACTATATATATATATATATATATATATATATATATATATAAGCATACTGGCTGTTTATAACAAGAACTGAGGAAGTAGAGTTGAGAACTGACAGCGCAACATTGGTCTTGCCTAGCATACGGTGGTACACTCCAGTGGCCGGTTGGCGCATTCTATTGGCCGGTAGCTTACAATGCGGCCAGGCAATATGGTGCGCACGCTCGCGCTACCGCTGTCGTGAAGGACATGCACATACGACGTCACCATTGGTTTTCGCATGTTTTTGGGTCCAGGAGCCGAACCAGTCAACCGATGTGGCTTGTTCAAGAATTTGATTTCTACTTTGGACCAAGGAACCTCCGTACCAAGTTTCAGCCCGTTAGCCCTCATATTTTAAAAGCTATGGAGCACACGGACACAAAGACGTGGCCCACGGGGTCATCCGTTAATGACGTCACGGATTAGGGGGAGGGAGGGGGTCGGGGTGATATGACGTTATGTGTAAAAGATAGCCTATGTTTATGTGTTATAAGAAGTGACGTGGGGGAGGGGGGGGGGGTAAAAAAACCCCAAAATAAGTGACGTCATAAATGGGCAATAGGGCCACTGACGTAAATCAGTGACCCTTGAAAGAAATTTTCGTCCAAAGCGATGTCGTGAACAGTAAGCTATTATGAGGCCAACAGAAAGCATAAAGTCCTGCGTGGCGTCATTTCAGTACCAACGCTCCACGTGCGCCGTACTTATAGTAGTAGCCATTAAACTTTGACAACCAGCAGTCTCTATCAGCATTTCGCTGCCTGTCGTTCGTTCGCAAAATCGAGCAATATGGATCCATGCAAGCCGAATGTTCGATTTATTGTTCAAACGCAGATTTCATGCTAACGGCTGCACTGCTCAAGCACGAACGAAATGTGTGCCAAGAATGTAAGCATGCTCGTTCCGTAGTATGATACACAGTGCCTTTCCAAACGTTTGTTTTGCACGTCCATTCAGAAGAGTTGTTGCGTCCAGCCACGAGCGATAGTAATTTCAGCCGACATCTCGCTCCGAATGCCGTGACTAACTTTGCCTGGCAGTTACTTGATCATACGCGCTGCTGTTTATTCATAAGTGTTTACGCGAACGGCCTCCGAGAGACGTTGGTGGAAGTTTCCAGTTTACACCGCACAGCAAAGGCGGTTGAAGAAGATTTTAAAATAGGCCTTCGCAAACTTAATAAACTCTTTTAATTGGCAGTCGCGCATCTGAGCGAAAAAGTTCGTTGCGCTCTTTTCTTCGCTCGTAAATATTTCCGCAAATGGCGTCCCTTCCGAACAGCTCAGTAATCGGCTCATCAAAGCTTCTTCAGGCGATCTCGAACAATGGCAGCGAGGAGAACTTGGATCTTCAGTCGGACATGAACGATATGCTGGAAGTGCTGCGAAAACGCGCAGATTCGAAAGGGTCGAAAGACTCGTTGGAAGCGTTGGAGCTCCAACGCTGGCGCGAACGGCAACAGAACAAGCGAAGGCAGTCGGCGCCGGCGGTCGCTTATCAGGCCCGGCAACTTGAGTATCGACAGAGATCGAAGATCTCGACGCCGCCGCAGGTGCTAGAGGAGGCCGAAAAGCGTGAGAGGACAATGACGCAGGGTGAAATTCAGCTGGACAAACCCGAAGTGGGAAGCCGAAAGAACTCGTTGATCAACGTTATTTCGGACCTCTTTCGATCGAAGAATCATTCGCCGAAGCAACAGCGCAAGGCGTCGTCGGAGGCTCAACATCGAAGACCAAGAAAGTGAGATGTTTAGCTCTAATACTTTCGGGTGCAAAACTTCAGAGTTTATCTACCTTTGCACGAAGGCTTTGGGTAATATGCACGAATGTCGTCTTCAAAAAATTTCACTCGTCCACATTCTACTTGCCTCGACTGATGCTCAGACGCAAAGCCGCTTTTCAGGTCCACTGACGAAGTCAGTAGGCCTTATGCGATGTTCGTCCTGTGTGTCCGTCTGTTCGTCTGTCCGTCTGTCTGTAAGCAGGATAGTACTCGCAAGAAGCCAGCTAGCGGGCTACAATTTGGCAGATAGGTACCTTGGGTCAATGGCTCGGATGCATTCTTAAATGGGCTTTCGAAACCACTTATGACACGACCATCGATGACAAAAAATATTTTAATTTCCTTTTGCCATAACTTTAAAATTCGTCGACGGATTTGGTTGAAACTCTGTGTGTGCAGTACAGACACTCGTAGCATCGAACGAACTCTCACCAGTTGTCGCAAGTAAATCTAAGCTCCACTGATTCACTCATCGTCGGTGGGCCTCGAGAATCGGTACATCCGACTTGTTACGCACCGCATCTACTTCTTGAAGGACGTCATTCTACATTGCCTCTAAATTAAACACTTCTTTTCTTGCCAGAGATGTAGTACGTACGATCATTTCGTTGATCAAAGAAATAGCGAAATGTAAAACACCAGAAATTTCACTTATCTTGTTCTTGATTAATCTCCCCCTACCCATTAATCCCACCCGGGGGATTATTCGGGAGAAGAATATTTTGACATTTTTTCTATTTTATGTCAGATTTATATCTCAGATCAAATCCAAAATCTTAATACTTTGTGAAACTTTGTTTTTTTGTGAAATTTCGACTTTTGCGACGCAAAGATTTCCAAAATTTTGCCTTTGTACAATTTTTTCACAGATTACACACTCAGAGAGTACGCATTTAAAATAATCTTGTAGTGCTTTGCAGCGAGTAAAAAATTCCACATCTGGAATAATCCACTTGGGGCATTATTACACTGTAAAACGTTAGCCCGAAATAGTGAAAATTTAACAATGTCCACGGAAAAAAAAACTAATAAAGAAAGTACGATATGATTTTTTTATCGCTGACGACGGACCACATTTTGTGAATTTCATAAACGCATCCAGTGTCTGACGTCGGTCTCGTTTAAGATTATCATGCTTCGCAGAGATTTCGCGTCCTGGTTCACGTGAACATGATCATTATGCACGATTTGCTATTTTGACAATTTTGTTAGATCGTTTGAAGATCGTTAGAACCTAAAAGCTGCAACCATAACTAAGCTCTCAAATGCGGCTTAGCCTCGGACCACGAAAATGCAGCGAACCAAACCGCACTGGCCTGTTTTTGGCCTATCTTGAATGCACCATGCAGTGACTTCTAAAGTCTATTTTAACACCTATTGTAAAATGCACTAACACAGCTGCAAGCATTTACGAGGATCCTTCATAACGTATAAACAGCTCATAATAATGGTGGAAAACAGCTATAAAAGAACGAACATGACAGCTTTGTCGGCCACTGGGTGTAAGTATCATAAACTGAACTTCAGAGCTCCAGAAAGTACAAATATGGCAACTAACGTCTACCTCTGACACAATTGTAAAAGAATTTAAATTACTCTGCTCAGGCCGGTGGACCGACGCTGCTGTGACAGGGGAACGGCCATAAACAACGTCAACTATCGGGTGGCGCCGAATTTTTCTGAGCAAAACTTGTCTACGGTACAGACTACGGTAGAACACTCGAACCTAAATCAGTGATTACGTTCAAAAACGAATTTGACCATACCTTATGAACGCCTCAACTGATCCAAAAAATTTTAAAAAGTTTTGAAAAAAGGAGAATTTTTCTGACATTTTGATGTATTGTGTGAGCCGCTTTGCCTTTTGGCATGGCTACTTACTTATGTTTGAGTGTGCTACTGTAGTCTGTACCGTAGACAAGTTTCGATAGAAAAATTAGGCGCCACCCGATACTATGGGCTAAAAAGGCGTTTTTTGATACAGGCTTTTTTCGCACCCTTCAGTCTCTCTAGTGATTTTTCGAAAGAAATTCTTGATTTTTCCGTTTCGTTCAGTTTCGGGCGGGTCGGAAACAATTTTTTCTTATTTTTTCCTTTCTGGGACGGGTGGGAAATAAAATGTTTCCGTTGAAAAGTTGGAAAAGTTGTATATTGACTACACTAACGCCATGGCTGTCCAATGCAAGCAGGGACCTTCTATGAACGACTCTTAACAGGCCTTGCTCAGCCCACTTGTTTTCTGCTAGTATTTTGCTCGTGGAGAATGAATCGTGGAGCGAATCGCTGAGTTGCATCGTAGGCATTAAAATTGAATCCGAGATCTACTTCATTAATTATCGCAAAAGTGATGTCACCGAGGACTAGCATTCAACTCAAGTAATGCACAGTGGACTGTGGCTAATGTGATGCTATCTTCGCCTTTACGCCGTGCAGCCGCTCGCGCATCTATTCATACACGTCTGACAAATGTTCATGCACTCGATGTAGCACGACATCCCGACGCAATCACAACGACCGTTGACGCAGGCGGCGATGTCACCCACGCCCGAGCATCCAGTGCCCGCACATACGGCGCCGTCGCTTTCGCAGGCGATAGTGCGCGTCGACGGACTTGACGAGACGCATCGGGTCGTCTTGCATTGTTCTGCGTCCGCCGCACACGTGGCACACTTCGCTTCGCCGCACGTCTGGAAGCAGGTGGCGCGGATGCAGACGCACTCGTTGTTACCACCGAAGTTAGTCGAATTGCAGAAGCCGATGTGATTTTGCGGACTGCATAGCTCGTTGCACTCATTTCCGCTATCTGATGTGCAGCGAAGACTCACGGCGGACGTCGCCAGCGCGAGAAGGGCGAAGAGAGGCCGACGAAGCATGCTTGATAGTTTTGCTAATTTTGCACTGCAGGCGAGATTACTGCTTTTATAGGCTTCTTCTCGTGTGCAAAACACACTCACGTGTGCAAACCCAGCTATACACAGTCATGAAATTTGCCCTATCGGGTTTCCTTTTTCGCCTAAAGTTTTTGGCTAGCTGTCTGTGGGAAGCAACAACAATTTCACCGCAAGCCTTCTTTGCTCGGCAGTCAGCAATAACAACGACTTTGCAAACACAGCGCATTATATCGCGGCTCAAATTTGCGACTTATAGGCGAACACGTTCAAAACCGTATTTCCGAGGTCAAAACTGACCCCAATCTACCTTTGGCCCGGCCAGAAAGCTTAACCAAAATAACCAAATGCGAGTGTTTTTCACCATTCGCTTGTCTTTTGCGGAGATTTCTATAGGCCGTTTGTTACGATGCTCCCCTGGTAAATAGAACAAAATGCGAGCGCGAACAGAAATTACACATGCGCAGCCAATGGGCAGAGACGAGATTAGCGCCATCTTCTCTCTGCTCATTGGCTGCGCACGTGTAATTTCTGTTCGCGCTCGCATTTTGTCCTATTTACCAGGGACGCATAGTAAAAAACGGCCTATAGATACATTTATTGTAACTTTCAAGTATCACAAAACTCGTAAAAATCTTATGAAAAAGTTGAATCGGCAGAGCCGAAAATAACCTCCTGCTAGTGGTAAAACAGAAAAAAATGTGTTCTGGAACGCTATGGAACACTCTGAAACAAAACATGTTCCATGCAGCTATGCGACATACTGCATTGTATACCTCTAACCATAGTTACGCGAATTTTTGTTGGCTTCGGAGATACAGAAAAAGGGGATACGAGCATAGGGGAAATAGGGAATAGGGCTTGTCCGAATAGTCTGCGACAATCCTTTTCTTGCGCGCTCCAGGCAGGATGCAATAAATGAGCCTTGTTTGTTGTGACGCGCATTATGCACGTCTATAACGCTGTCACAATTATTTATACTGTACTCAGCTGCAGGAGCACGATTAAAGATTTCTAATCTCATTAAGTTTAGCTTCAAGGTTGTTACATGAAACGAAATTGTTGACACAAATTTACTGAAAAGAAGCGGCAAACCTAACCAGGTACAACAGCATACAAGTTGACCTCACTGAGGTGGGCCGATCCCGATCACAACACCGTTGTCGTTTCTACTAAACACAGCTAACCATGCAGCCCCTGTTGCACGTCTCGCAAATGTGCATGCACTTGAGGTAGCACGACTGACTCACGCAAGTGCAAAGTACGGCGGGGCGTTTGTGTCAGGTTTCCAGAAAAAAAAAAACTAAAAAATGTACGCAAACTTTTGTGTCACAAAAAATTTTTTTTTTGTCACACAAAAACCGTGTCTGCGGCGCGGCTTTTGTGTCAGGTTTCCAGAAGAAAAAAAATATTTTTTTTTCGTGACACAAAGTTCCGCGTATTTTTTTATTTTCGTGCCACAAAAATCCACTCTGCGGACCATGGATCTCTGTCACAAGTGTATTAGTGAACTATTTAGTGCGCTATTTTGTGACGTAAAACGTTGGTTGAGATCACCAGCCGCACTAAATAGCGCACTAAATCATCATATAACTAACGCGTCAGGAAATTTTCAGCTATCCGAACTCCCAGTGTTTTGATTGGTAGGCGGACTGGGCCACGCAAGGGCGCCATCTGTTATGACAATGCAGAGGCAATAATCATACTACTAAAGGAAGGCTGCCCGGCTACGGAACGACAGGGATCGGTTGTGTGTGCGGAACATTGCACTGAACGCTTGTTTCACGTGCAGCGCGGGCCGGTTCAGGTTTGATCGAAAGAGGTTCATCCATATATGGGCAGCGTTCTTTCCGCGTGAGGCAGCCTCTCATATATATAAATCATGCATGAGCCCCGCATGAGCGCTCCGCGATCGACCTAGTAGTTCACTAATACACCTGTAACAGAGATCCCATGTGTCATTGCCTTACACTGGTCACTATGGACATCGACACTAAGTGTATTCGACGTGCAGGGGCGCCCATATGGGTGGAGAGCCGGGCCCCCCGAACGAAAAAAATTACAATGTTTTACTATGTTTCTGGAAAACTGCGGCCCCCCCCCAACCAAAAGTCATATGAGCGCCCCTGACAGGGTAACCCAACCACAAAAATTCTGAGTATTTGATGATAAACTCTTCTACATACAGGTCTTCTGCTGTTAACGCCAAGTGTAGGTGTCCTCTGGACCATCCCCCGGGGCGGACGAGCACGTAGACGGTTTCCTCACCTATTTAATCGAGCGTGGTGCCCCCTGATCTGAACATGTACTAACTACTGATACGAGGGGTCAGATGGCGACGGAGGAAAGCGCTGTAGCTAATCGAAGTCGGGAAGAAGCACGGTTCCTAGTCACAAACGAGCAGGCACGAAAGCAGAGCGAACTGCAGACTGCGATAACGAGTAAACGTGGTTTTATGCATCCTTTCGCTCTCCGCTTGATGGGAAGGGAAGAACGACTGTGTTTTGGCTAAGGGTATTTTCCGCGAGACGGAAAGCGTGCGCTGACGTGAATGATGGAATTGCATGAGTTGTGAATGGTTTGATTTATAGCAGATTGTAGACGAGTCGGAGATCGACTGAATGCTTGCATTCGTCAGCAATGTGCGCGCCTATATCTGTCATCTACTGAACAACGTCACATGCTATCGCTCTGGGTGGCATAACGTCAGCTATCGTTCTGTGTGTGCTATAGCTTGGGTCACTACCCGACAGTACAATAGTATATATACAAAAAGGTCAAAACTGACAATCAAAGCATATTAAACTTGTAGACCTAACAACTTGTTTCGCCATACCTTTCGACAGAAATTGCCGCTACCACCTCAACGACTTGCGCGCGCTGCCGTCGACGTTGCCGCGGTGAAAGAGGTGGCTCTTCATTCCCGTCGTCAAAGTCATAAACACCGTCGCCTCCAGTACCCGCCGATGGTTGCGACGGTGTTGAACGCAGCACGTCTTCGCCTGCTTCCTCCTCAGGCGATTCCTCCTCAACCGGAGCGACTTTCTGAAACGTACGTACGCGAGTAAAATACAAGTGCGTAGTACGTACAACTGTAAGTTGTATATTTACTGTACATGCGCACAACGACGTGTTATATGTACAGTACTTACACACGTACATACAACGACCGGCGGGTACCGGTGTTGAAAGGGTCTCAATTGCGTCGTTTCTTCCCAACATATGCAAGACACTGACAAAAACATGCCAGGAAAGGTTACAAAACGTTTTGAACATTTTCTTTGAATTTGGAACACGATCGAAAAAGGTAGAACGCCCTGATTTCTCTCTGGAACGTTCATAGGTAGCGGTTCTCGACATGCAAAATAGTTGAGGCCGTTATGTTGTCATGAACTGAAGGAGAAGGCAAAATTGGCTAGGGAATATGCGAGCAGACAAATAGAGGGAATAGTCTTCGTCTGGCCACTAAGCTATCATTTTGTTGCTTATTACGCTTGAGGGAGAATGCAAAACAAAGATTAACGCTCCTTAAAAAATGCAATTTGCAAGACGTATCTGTGTCAGCTATCTGCACATTTGGATCCTGCATTGACGCCAAAGTTTTAGAAAAAAAAATTGGAAAAATTTCGGAGAAAAAACCCCGATAAAAATAAAAACAAATCCGTTCATTTTCTCCCAAATTATTAATGCCCGACATTTGACCCTCCGTACCCACCAGCAGTTAGTACACATGCAACACGAAAATATTAAACCGCTTTCGCACACCTCCTTGAAGCAAGCAAAGTGAAGCAAACCATACGCCCTCTCCGCGTCCGACTCCGTGACCTCCTTGCCAAGACGTGACTTGGAGAACGCCGTAGCGACACGAATAAGCGTCTCGAGTGTCCGCGCCGTAACAGGCATCGTCTGCGAAAGAACAAAACATCGATTTACTCTACGTATGGAGTTCCCCTCGAGTACAAGTCAAGACTACCTACAATGCAATGAAGCATACCCGTTCAACATCTCCACGCTTGAGCATCTCACTCTCCCGCAACGCCGCGTACTTCTCGGCGATAAACTTGCACGCAGCTGCCGTTAGTTGGGGTCTCAAATTGCGCGCAAAGGCAATGTACCTAAAAGAACAAGGCGTAAAGTACAACAACAATTTAACCGACTAACCCGTCATACTTGCGCATAAACTTGACAGTAAGAATCTTATTCGCATTAGCGGTCCGACCGCCAGGGAGCCAATCGACGTTCTTCTCAAACGCAAACGCCAGTGGATCACCACCCGCGGCCAACTCGCGTGCTTCTTCTTCGTCTTCCTCGTCGTCAATGTCCTCAGTTGTAAGTGTCTCAATAGCAGAACCCATTGGTAAAACTGTTAAAGTGAAAAACTGGTTTTGTGAGTATCAATGAGGAATCTGAAGACGTAACGAACCGGCTCCATTTTCTTCAGCCGGTGCACGGAAACGGTGCATTTCAACGACGTGTTCAGCGATTGCACGGTCTGCTTGCAATTCATACTATAAATAACACATTTTCAATCGATATTTCCCATGTAAGCATACTTTTCTCTACCTTGTCCAACAGAATAAACACCAAATCAAATCGAGAGAGTAACGAGTCTTGCAGTCCAATATTCTCCATCGGATTCTTCGTTTGATCATACTAAAGCCACAAATCTCCCCAACATCCTCAAATAAATTTAAAAAAAGCTCCCTCACCCGTCCGTAAACCGGATTGGCAGCCGCAAGTACCGAACACCTTGCATTCAACTTGGCATGAATGCCCGCTTTGGCAATCGTCACACGTCCCTGTTCCATCACTTCATGGATAGCCGTCCGGTCAATGTCCGACATCTATCGTACAATAAATATGTAAGGTGACCGAGAGAAAGTCTAGAAAACACCTACCTTGTCAAACTCGTCGATGCAAACCGTTCCACGATCACCGAGCACCATAGCGCCCGCCTCGAGACGTCGATCTCCCGTTTCCGGATCAGTGGTTACAGCCGCTGTAAGACCAACACCGCTTGAACCGCGACCGGTTGTTGCGATAGCACGTGGCGCTGTGTTCAAGACGTATCTACAAAACGAAGAGAAACAAATCACAATGTACTGTACATACAGAAGACACTTACCTCAACAGTTGTGACTTCGCGACGGAGGGATCGCCGACAAGCAACACATTGATGTCTCCACGCAAGCGAGTTCCGTTCGCGAGTACTTTCTCGTTACCGCCAAGCATCATGCACATGATAGCCTCCTTGACCTCCTTGTGCCCGCAGATAGACGGTGCAAGTGAGTGTGTGAGTATCTCCCATGCCTTCGGCTTTCGCGCCAGCTTCTTGATGGCAGCTTCGTCGCGTTCCGTTAACATCTTTGGAACGGCTTCTTTGCTCAACAACTGAACGTTGTTTGCGATCAATATAGTTCTGTAGGGAAAACATAAGGCTAAGAGCTCAGAAAATGTAATGTTTCATACCGAAACGTCCCGGCTGTGAAACCCTGCTGCTTGCTCGGCAAGCAACGGTACATGCCGATGATGCGAACGCGATCGCCCGGTTTACATCTGGGAAAAAGTGGATTAGTTTAGAATCTACACGCCGGGAGCCTTCCTCACCGATCGACCAGATCGTTATCGGCGATAATGTCGACCGAACGTGGAAGCTGACCGGCTGGTGCACACTCGGGCATCTCCTGGACACTGAATGTCTGGTGGTCTTTGTAGATGCTTAGACCGTACTCGGTTTCGAGTGGGTTCTTATTCTCGTCCTGGAAGGTCAGTAGATGGGATCATTACGGCGAGGACGAAGAGTTTATATGTACCTATGTGTGAAAACATCAGGCATACAATGTACTGTATTGTACATACGTGTGTTGGATAGACGGCGGTTGAAGGAAACGCATCGAAAGATGTCAGATCCGTGTAGTTTCGCTCGATCGTCTTCTGCGTCTTCGGACAGTAGTGCACGCTGCGCACGACCTTCGGACGAACGATGCTGCCTACAAAAATCAGCGCCGCGATCAAAACCTGTATTCGTTATAGTGCTGGTAAAAGACCGGAAAACACTATGACAGTGGATAGTTACAACAAATACGTACACTTCGTAACGATTCCCTCGCAGCAAACCATGTTGCCGAGAAAGCTCGACTTCAGCGTTCGTGGCGTCACATGACGTAGGCCAAAGCTGAAAATAAGTGCAAGTATACTCACATTAATCGAGCGATAAAAAACGTTGATATGCGAAGGAAGTGAACTAACCTTCCTTCAAAGCCTACGAAAAACTCGTCATGCTTCTTCGAGTACGTCGAGTCGATATTAGTCACGACCTCTTTCAGCGCTCGTTCAAAGCAGATGAGCTCTTGGAAGCCGTTTTTTAGCAACCTGCACAAAACGCATTAAAACCGTGCATGAAACACAATAAACGCAGAACAGAGCTGTAACTTAAAAGACGTACGCAAGAGCTCGCTTCGGAAACTTCCTTCGGACGTCGTTGATATTCACGGTCAATCGAATGCGCTCATCTTCGATCATTTGACGCACTTTAGCCGCATAGGGGTTTTCTGGATCGGACTACAACAAAAAAATTAGTGATAATTCGGCAGCGAAAATGAGAATTCGCAAATCTTACCGGATCATCGAGGAAATCAAGATAATCCCGCTGAGATTCTCGCATCAGCTGTTCGACCTCTGGATTAATTTGTTGTGCCATTTTCAACACTGCCAAACTGCGTGCACTGGGTGTAATTCGGCTTCAATAAGGTTAAGCAAATATTAACGCTTGAAAAGCCAAACTTCGAAAAATAAGATTTCGGCGTCGCCAAGAATGCTTCGAAACTGTTCCAAAAACCGCGAAATTTTCAGAACCAGCCAATGATCCCACCGGCTTTAGCCGCCTGACTTGCTCTCATTTTTTTCAGATTTTTATAGCAACCTTTTATTGATTCTACCAACCAATATATTATACAATTTTATTGCCATTCGATTTTAAAAGACAAGGCCTTTCTAAAACAACGTGTTTCACTCAAATACCTTTGGACAAATAAAAAATCATAACAACAGAAATTCTGGTATTTAATTACGTTAATGAAATCTTCGATTTTTGAGATTATGCTTGTTGAGCAGCAACAAGTGAATCATAACGTGCCGTATTTCGCAATAGAAAAACCATGTCGAAAAAACATTCGTATTATTAAAGTATATGCTTCTACTAATGCAGGCTGTCTAACAGTAATGGTTTAAACTTTTTATTTGCTTACAGTCATTTACTTTTAATATTACTGGGGAATATGTGCTGAAATCGCAATCAGTGCTTTTACAGCCATTGCGGTGGAAGGAGCATAGGGTAAGGTTTTCAACAATTGCTTTTGACTTCTAGCATGGAGGCTTTAACGTTGAACATGTCGAACATAGCTTTCCATGGATTTTTTCTTTCGAATATTTTTCATTTTTCAAATTTTTCTGGCGTTGCAAGTTTTTCTGAACTACGTCCTGCGAACAGTGAGCTCTCGCGCTTTTCTTCTGCTTCCTTATTTTCAATGGCCAAGAAAAAGCACCAAAAGCGAAAGAAACTTTCCGAAAAACTTCACGCCAAGTTGGTGAGTGCAGCTGCGCCAAAACTCAATCCATTCGACCTCAAGTACAACCGTCTGAAGCATAACGTAAGTCCAACGAAGTATTTGTCAATACATATGTGTCCATTATATTTGTTTTTCATTTTAAAGAGACAGAGTTTGTTTGAGTTTATCTTTGTTCTAAGTGCTTGCTTTGGTTGTCTCAGGTTATCGGCAAGCACGATAAAAACGTCGGTATTCCCGGTCTCTCGAAGAAGCGCGCCGAAGAGCTCCGCGTCCGTTCGTTGCTCGTCGAGTACAAGAACTTCAATCGTGCGTCGGCGTTCGTCGATAAACGCATCGGCGAACGAGACCCAAACCTCTCGAAGGAGGAGAAACTCTCTCGTCGGTTTGCTCTCGAACGTGCCAAGCGTTTCGGTAAACGAGGTGATCTGTACAAGCTCGACGACGACGGTGATGCTTCAGAGCAATTAACGCACAAGGGTCGCGCGCTGTCAACCGAGACAGTTGGCCGGATCGATCAACCAATCAGTGACGACGAGGGGGATGACGGTGACACTCTCGACGCTCGCTACGTCGCGAAACTGCACTTCGGTGGCGGCGAGTTAGACGATGACGGCCCGAAGAACGCAAATCTCGTCCAACCACGCAAGTCACGTAAGGAGATCCTCGCCGAGATGATCGCCCGCTCGAAGGCGGAGAAGTACGATCGAGCAATCGCTCGCGATCAGGCGGCTGACCTCACCGAACGCGCCGACGCTAGCTGGAAAGCTCTGGTCACTCAAACGCCAGAGCTTCTCGTCGACACGAAAGGTGGTGATAAACCAACGGTCGGCGGCGAGCCAGACTCGTACGATTGTCTGCTGCGTGAACTTCAGTTTGAGCGGCGGCCAATCAAGGATGTCGCGGGAACAAAACCGGCTTCCAATGACGAAAAGGGCGGTACCGTTGAGAAATCAGCGGATTCGATGCCCGCTGGTGATCAATCGGATTCGAGTGGTGGAAAAGTCAAGTCGACTAAACGCAAAGCAAAAGCAGTGCCTGCGCATCGAAGCGCCGACGACGACGAGGACTGGTCCGCGATGTTTGCAGGCGCTGCGAAGAAAAAGAAAGAGCAACCAATCAGCGACGAGCCAGCAGGTGCTTTGAAGCTCCTTGCCCCACGTATCGATCCGAGTTTCGACATCGACCGAAAGAGTCGTCGCGGTGCACACGACGCCAATGCTACCCGCGCTCGTTTAAAACACGCAGTCGCCCGCGAATTACGTGGCGCCCGTCGTGAACTCCGCAAAGATGCAGAGTTCCTCGCGCGTGTTGAACGGGAGGCGGAACGTGCACGCGATGCGGAACGTAGTCGGAAGACGAATGCACTCATGCAGTCTCTGCGTGTGCAGGAGAGTGAACATAAGAAGATGGCGAGGACGAAGGAGAGGTTGAAGAGGAAGGAGCAGAAGTGATTGGCATTGTGGTTGGTATGCTTGATTCTGTTTGCTTAAGGTGTTTCAGAGGAAGAATGGACAGTGTACACGTTGCGTCGATCGATAATTGATACATGTGTTTACTGCTTAACTGCATTGAACATGTTTACTAGTTCTAGTGTGCTCACACAGTTTAGGCAGACCAGGCAGACGGACTGGATGCGATCCTTCCCAGTTTCATTTTTTTGTCATTGGTTTCTAATTGTTATCTCTTTTATAAGGTTCGATTTCTTAGCGCCAATTTGCTTATCTCTTCTCATATCAACCCTAAGAGCAAGATGGCTAAAGCTAAAGCCGGTTCATCGAAAGCATCACCGAAAGTGAAGGGTGGAAAGAAGGAGAAAGATCCGAATGCACCGAAGCGTGCACTGTATGTTCTCTTTTCATTCCAATGGTGTTTGGATGTTTAACAGGGGCTTTTTAGTTCGGCTTTCTTCGTGTTCTCGAATGCGAAACGTTCGGGAATTGCGAAAGCACATCCGGAGTGGAAGGTGAGCGAGGTTGCGGCGGAATTGGGACGTCAGTGGCGGGAGATGAACCCGGCGGCGAAGAAGGGTTATGAAGAGACGGCTGCGAAGGACAAGTTGCGTTATGAGGCGGTAAGTGTGCTTTATATGGAGACAAGTTTTATGTACTGTACATTATGTACTGTGGTGTAATTATCGATTTTTTTACAGAAGATTCTGTCTTTTGTAGGAGATGAAGAAGTACAAGGCAAAGTAGATCGATGTCGACATGCAGATGTGGCAGCAATTATCAATCGAGTTTTGACATTTGGTTTTCGAGGAGACGCAACTACGCCACTCTTTCTCTATACTTAGCGTCAATGACAACTGTACGCGTCTCGTATATATACTATTATGTTTTGTTATTGGCACTGTACGAGTGCGTTCGGCTTGTCTGGCGCGGGCTTATCGCCTGGTAAGCTACGTTGTTTTGTACTGTACGTGTAGACAGCCGTCTTTTCATGCTGGGTTTTGGTAACTTGACTGTATCACTGGGTGCGGCTTGGGTTTTAATGTTATCGATTTTTGCTGCGTGCTTCGAGGCAGGTCGGTCTTCGCTAGCGCTGCTGGACAGGCGTTATCGTTTTTGTTGTGAAGTCGAGTTCTGTGTGCATTCGTTCGTTGGCGTACTCAGTGCGTCTAGTGCTCGATGTGCGTACGTACAGTATGTGTGGGAGTTGCGCAGAAGCTGCAGAGCTGGATAATGGATGTTTGCAATGTCTTTTGTCGGGATGTTCAGTGGGTCTAAAGGACGATGAACGGGTTTGGTGTTAGAGAGAAGAGATGGAGTGGGAATGAGCTCGGTGGAGGTAGCTTGCGCAGTGCGTTGTTTTTGCTTTCTATTTCGTGTGTATCTGTGTGTTTTCTGGACAATAAAGTTGATGTTGTGAACTCGATGGTCAAATATAGTTGGAATAGCTCGCTACTTACAACACGCTGTAGCAGGCGAAAAGATGGACAAGTTGCGTCAGATATTGTGTAGTGTATGTTACGTACACATTATATGCAGATGTACACTTGATTTTCTGCGGGCACTTCTAGCCAATTTCTGTTGGAAGTGGAAGCCTTTGAGGCGGTGCAAGCAGATTTGAGACAGCGGCTTGTACACTGCACCACCTTCAGCAACGGCGAGATCGGTGAACGGGAATGATGTAGAGGTTAGCGTATTTTTAATTGTAGATGGGATAGCACAGTTTCAAGTTTGCATTGTGAAGCGCGAAGAGACTAGAAGGCCTTGTGGCACGCGCATGAAAGCAGCTAGTTGATTTCATGCGCATAGGGCTCATCCATATGACGTCACCTAAAAATTCGAAATTTTCGGCCCCTCTCCCCCTCCGTCACTCAATACATAAGCACAGGCTATCTTTTACACGTAGCGTCACCTTTTACGTAAAATTTGCGGACCCTGCCCCTCGGCAGGTGACGTCATATATGGACGAGCCCATACTGGTTCCATCCTGACGACGCACTTTATTACATTTCAATACGAGTTTAGCTAGCAGAGAAAGCGCGTGCAGAACATGATACAGAAAGTACACAATGAAATCACAAAGCCAAGCGTAGTCTACCGTATACAAGAATATGCAGAGAAGCTTTCGTCATACAAGTTCATGCTTGTTGCAGCCAGTCGTGAGACGAAGATAACGATCGAAGATCCTTGCTGCTACTGATTGCCTTCCGGCTGATCTTGGAGTAAGCGCCGAGCTTCTCGTGCGAACGCCAACGCCCTGTTCAGTTGGGGGTCAACGCGCGGATCCATTCCGAGAGCTCGAAGTTCGGCTTCTCGAGCGGCGATCTCCGCCTCTCGTCGTCGAGCATCAACCTGTGCGTTGATCAGCGATGCGTCTGCCGTGAGTGCGTCCTTCTCCGCGGTGCGCATGCTTTTCCACATAGTGGCGATCATTCGCATTCGATCGGCGTGCGACAGATGTGGATTCGCATGGTGCACTTCGGCGTAGATGCGCTTGACGTAGAGCTGGAATGGAAGGATGTGGCCCGGACGCGGACCGGGCTGACGGTAGGGTTGGGCGGCCATGCTTGCGAGTTGGTTGTAGATCGTCGAGTAGGTTGAACTGCTGAAGCTGTGGAAAAATGAGAAAATGAAATGGATGGTTTGAGAACGGAACCTAGCTTCGATGCAGATCGCAAGGAACACATTTGCATTTACCTGTCGTTCTTCGTTCCACTGCTGTCATAGTTATTAGCTTCTGCCTTGAGTTGAACGTTAGCTACCGTCAAGAAGGCCAGACTCATCAAGTTAGATTCGTTCTATCACTCATCAGAAAATGGACACACCAACCAATCGACATGACATCGCCGCTGAAGAACAGATAGCCGCCGGTGAGAACGTCGAGTTCGGCTACATGCTTGATCTCACGAAGGAGGCGATTCTGAAACAATTCCGTGCTGGAACGAGGGGCTTCGTCATCGACGGCTATCCGCGAAGTATCGAACAGGCGGAGAGGTTCGAAAAGGAAATCATGCAGGCGCATCTCGTGCTCCACCTCGAGGTGCCGATTGAAGAACAGCGAAAGCGTCTGCTCAATGTAGGGAAGTCGTCCGGACGCGCAGAGGACAATCGAGCTGCGCCTCAAGAAGTTTCCCGAGTAAGCTCAGACGGTCGTCGACCATTAGGCGACGAATTGAAGACTCGAAACCATCGACGGCAACGCGAGCATCGAAGTGTCGAATCATCCCGCTCGTCGACAAGATGATGGCTTCCCAGATCAAGTAGCACTCTAGAGAAGCAGCGATACCAATGATCGTCAGAATCATCATGGCTACGTCAGAGCTATCTGTACTTGGCCTCTGTGCCCTGGTGCACTTGTGTGGTGTGTAAACGAAGTATAATTGCGAATGTTGTTGGTGTGATTTATGGTCGAAAGTAAAGCGTCCGGAAAAAGGCGACAGGCGAAGGAAACCTATGGACGCTATCGATAACAATGAGAGAGTATGAGCTTTTAGCAATTGAACATTACGTAACGTCTAGCGCCACACGCCTTCCGTTTTCATGTAGGACAACGTATGATGTCTAAAAAGGCCACTCCTGTCCACTTTTGACGGACCCTTTATAATGTTGCCAATAGGTATCGGCCAGTCGATCGTAGACTCGAAAACACGTAGTCTAGGTTAGTCCCACTTTTGTATCGTATTGCATCTTTGACTCCCCTGGTTTGGGCCTCAAAATCGCTATCTCGAAAGCACTCGGCTGTTAGGCAGGATTTCTCAAATTTGTCCTTATCGCAACTGTATGCACCCTATGGTCTGTTTGTGGCGTCACGGATCCGATATCTACTATTGGAGTTGTATAAATTTTTTCCGAGTGTCCAAGCTGTAAAACGTAGCTACGGTACGTGTCAAGAATAAAGCAAGCGAATCGATGTGACCCTTTTATTAGCATCAGAAGAATTGGGAAGCAGAACGCAGCTGATAAGCAACAATGCAACGAGAAAGCAAAGAAAATTAGTCAACACAACCACAGAAAGCAGAGAAGAAAGCAAAGAGCTGCGTAGAAGCAAAAATATATATTCTAACATGACTGAAGAACGTTACTGCCGCTCGATTCCGTCGTTCTCAGCGTCTTCCTTCCTACATCTTGCCGCTGAGGCATCGGCCGATCGGTAGATGGACATCGAGGCAGTCGGCGTCGGATTAGGAGAGCATTGTCGGAATGGTTGCCGGATTGCAGAACTTGCGGCACTGATTCGGAACGCCGTGTTGTTCACAGCAGGCTGTTCGGTCAATTCCGCCTAAACAACCAGGTACACACTACATCACTAGCTAAATCAACCCAGTCAACCACAATCGCTTACCGGTTGCACACCAGAGGTATCGTCGTCGTCCAGTCCCCGCAAGGCAAGTCAGCTTTGTTTTTTTCAGTTTCCAGCATTCGTTGGACGTGTCAACGGTTCTTGTAGCCCGTCAAATTCCGTTCGGCAACCGGGAATTCCAGTCGACGTATGTCTGTCGTGACCACGTGAACTATCGATCGCCCGACGACGGTCTCGGCTGCGATGCGCTCGCGAAGCGACCAGGCTTCTGCAC